>JAMKCH010001384.1:0-68257 GCA_023653785.1 Ophioderma brevispina
TGTGGCAGATGCGCGCGTGCCACTGAAATTATATACAAAATGCACGGTAAACAAAAGCCGAACAATTGCCTGTTAGGTGATGAACAAAGTATAGTCCTTAGTAGCCAGGCAACCTGTATCGCTCTGTGGAGATAGCTGAGTAAACAAAACACAATATTCCCTACAATGCACGCCGGGAACAACAGGTAGCGACGTTATCAGACAACCATTTATTTAACATGTTCCCGGAGCATCAGGAGAATTTTTTTTCACTGGATCGGTTGTAACCACTGTGACAGATCCCCAAATATTATATTATTTATAATAATAATAAATAATCCGGTTTTTTAATATAGCGCTTTAATCACGTAACCGTCTCCAGCGCGTTTGCTATTATTAGTACGCGTCATTAGAAATCGTCCAATCATTCGCTTCATCTAGGTGGCTGCCGGCCAGGCGCCATCCCATCAGCACTTATTGTAATATCCCCCATAACATTGTTTAATCATTTAAATTTAATCATATAAATATGATTGAGGAGGAGAACTGAAAAATATGAAACTTGCAATGTGTTGTCCAATAAGCATGACTTATCTGATTGACCTATTTCTAAATGACTAGTGTGTGAACATCCTGAAGAATATGTCAGAAGACGTCCGCCGTTATAGAGGACAATAGTTTCTTATCATCGTCATTCCTAAGATTGATAGAGGTTTCTTTGTTACCTATAGGAAGCAATTTGCACACCTTGTTGATGAACAATAGACTTTGTGTATTGCTATGTCACAACACTTCGAGCGCCGGATGTGAGATTGTGGACTTCTTAACATGTTTCACGAACTGAAAAGATGACGAAACGTTTGTCTTGTCTTCGTCATGTTTGTTGCCTCATGGGAAATTTTGCTAATGACAATTGTGTGCAATTTCTTCTTCTGTTCCAGTTGTTCAAGAGATTTCATCGAGTGTAGACCTCTCAAACAGAAGGTGGAGAACTTTCACATAACATGTGATTATAAAATCAATGTTATTATAATGCTGAAAATTTGTCAGATCGTCAGAAATTTGTGCCTTTGGAAAACAAGGTAACATTCAAATTCCAGCCAGGACATTGCTTCTGTACCAGTGACATTCACCTTTAATGCAACTGAGTACCTGTATGGACACTGTTTACCATCAAGCTGCAGTTATACTTCCATGTTTCTCCAAGCCTACGAGTTTATAAATTAATCGCGGTCTAGACCAAAAGGACTTTTGCGATTTCGCGAAACCATAGTGAACTGTACCAGCAAGAATTGTGTCGCCACGATTTATGTGACCTGATTCTACAAGAGAATGGTGCGCACCCAACAAGATGAACTATTAATAATTGAGGAGATATGTTTGTGTTTAATTTGATTTTAAGTAGGTAGAAATATAGATAATATTTTGTGCATTGTTAATTGGTTTATTGTGTGATTTATTTTGTATTAAATCATTACGTTGAATTTACTCTTTGTCAAGTCAATCTTCTTACAAATATCATTGTGATTTGTTTTATGAACCACGGGAGGTTACGTTTCTGACCTTGAGTACGTCTCGTACCAGAAAATTGGGGGCTCGTTGCGGGAACCAAAATTCATAGAAATTTTTGTAGGCACAAATTGTTTTTGAAAATTCTGTTCTTGCCCAAATTTTGTTGGTTTAAATTCTTTGCAAATTACAATTGTTATACAGTATCTGGAATCACACTGGCATTTAATGCTCAAGAGTTTTTTGTGAAGAAGCCTGAGCTGGAATGTGTTTGACAATTACGAAGTAGATCTTTTGGCAATTTAACGATAATTGAGGCGGTGGCAAACTCAGTAATAGGACACATAACAAGAACTTGATCATCCAAACATGGGTAGACTATGATTTTGGGATCAATCTTTTGGGAAAAGGTAATCCAGTAGAGAATGCAATTTAGTCATTGAAAAGTAGAACAAATGAAAATTCAAGCAGAGAAAGAAGAGAGATTAGAAATTAGAGAAAATTCACTCACAAGAAAGGGTAAAAGAATAGAAATGAAAAGGAAAGATTCAATCTCAAGAAAAGAGAAAAGGTACAAATAGAGATAGAGACTCAAAAGATACAGGCTGAGGTTAGACAACAAGAAATAGAAAATGCAGAAGAATTGAAACTAGAAATTAGAGTTGCAACACATGCAAGAGTGAATCTTCTACTGTGTCCAGTCTTGATGTACCCCGTCAACATTAGGCTGTACCCCACTTTTCAGAAAGTGAAGTTGATAAATATTTCATGCACTTCGAGAAAAGCGCCACAAAATTAAAATGGCAGCCAAGTTTGAACTTTGTGTTACTTCAGAGGGTTTCCTTCGTAGGCAAAGCCAGTGAGGCATACTCTGTCATGGCTATTAGGCTAGTGCGGATTCTGATAATTAACAGGCATACTGACAGCCATGAGCTAGTACCTAGGCTTATAGACAGAAATTTAGGGGTACCAAAAAGACACAAACCAGACACGTGTATAATTTGCACGCACTAAAACCTTTGCTTGATCGTGGGTGACTGCTGGAGGTCAAAGAAGATTATAAGAGTTTGAGACAATTGATATTGGATAGAGGAATTTAACAATGTGTAACATGCTGATATCAGACTCACTTGATGTAAATAGTAACATTGAAACAATAGAGAAAGCAGCAACAATCGCAGATGACTAGGCACTCACGCATAAATTGATCGTTCCTCGGCAAGTCAATTCCACAAAAACCGTGGCAGAAGAAGCCATCCCCTCCACCTACGTACAGTGTGGAAAACCAAAATCAGATTCTAGTACAAAAAACTAGTGAAAATCTGAATCAAGTTCAGGAAGGGCCTCTAAGTCTGACCACTACCAACTTGCCTTATTGCAAAAAGAAGGGCACCTTGTTTTCACAGTGTTTGGAAACTTCATGGAAACTATGCATGCAGAGTACCAAAAGGATACAAAAGTAAAGGCTAAAACAAACAGGTCAAACAAGTGGGAGAATGAGTGAGAATTCAACCTTTTGGCATACCAGGACATGTCCTCGCTCACATATGGATGAAAACTAACCCACAACTCCATTCTATGTGCGTGAACCAGGTTGTGCTCAAACTTTAATTCTGAAGATTGCACTACCCTTTCCGAAACTATCCACTCAGACTGATGTACTGATTAAGGGTTGGGATGGAGTTTCAAAGTGCCACTCCACCAAATTAACTTAAATCAGACCTAGTTTTTGGAACAGTCACTGTAGGGGTTAGGCCCAAATTGCCAAGCGCCGTGTGTCCATGCTACTGGAATGATTTGAGCTGGATTTTAAAGTAAATTACCAGATCCAATTGTGTCCACAAAGCCTTTGTCAAAGATGGAAGGAAGAGGAAAATAATCCTTTTCCCTCTGTGCTGTTACAAGGCTATTAGTAAACAATCTCACAAGCGATACAGTGTGGTTGAAACCACAGACAAAACAAACCACCTAAAGAAACCAAAAGAAAAGACTGAACTCTTCAGATTTGGATATACATTTTTCTCAAGTCGTGATGACAGTTCATTATTAGGTGAAAGTTATAGACTGTACTTCTGACCCGATCACAAAAAACAAGTTTATCGAGGAAAAAGAAAAGATCCCAAACTCACTGAATTTATTGAAAGGTCATTGCCCAACAGGAAGCTCAAAGTTCCCGGTGTGCTTTTTTGAAGAAAATGGCATTTTGATGAGAAACTATAGACCTACAGATGTTTCGGCTGAAGATGAACTGGAGAGTTGTACATCAAATAGTTGTACCTCAAAGTTATCAGAAAGAGGTAATCCGTCTTGCACATGATAACCCAATTGCTGGACACTTGGGGATTAGTAAGACTCATGATAAATTTTGAATCATTTCTGGTGGCCAACTCAGGAAGATGTAACTGAATTGCAATCATGTCATACATGTCAGGTAGTAGTAAAGCCAAATCAGAAAATCCCACCAGCTCCACTAAAACCAATTTCCAGCATTTGAGGAGCCATTCAGTAGAATGATTATTGATTGTGTAGGCCCTTTGCCAAAACAAGTCTGGAACTGCAGTATTTGTTGACTATAATGTGTGCATCAACCCGCTTTCCAGAGCGATACCATTGAGAAATATGCAGCGCAAACTATTGTGGAAAGCACTAAGTCCTTTTAACACGAGTTTGCCTACCCATTCAATTCAATCAGATCAAGGTTCTAATTTCATGTCCGAACTATTCAGCAAGTTATGCATGAATTAGGGATTTTGCAGTACAATCTTCTGCATATCATGGCGAGTCCGCAGGGCACTGAAGGGTTTCAACCACAAACTCTCTCAAGAATATGATGAAAACCTTTGTTCAGAATATCCAAGGATTGGGATGAGGGAGTAACATCTCCTATGTTTGCTGCTAGAAGCGGTGCAAAATCCTAGGATTTAGCCCGTTTGAATTAGTGTGTGGACATCAAGTCCGAGGACCGTTACAACTCTCAAGAAAATGGTACAAACTGACCGGGAAATTGAACCTCTTACCTATGTATCTGTATTTAAGTCAAGATTGACAAGGCAGTTGAAATTGCTAGGGACAATTGAAATACACCAATCAAAATGAACATTGGTATGATAAAAAGGCCAGGGAGAGAGAGTGTGGGGGGAGGGGGATAAAGTTTGGTGTTATTTCCAATTCTTGGACATCCATTTGGCAAGCAATGATAACAGTGGTCCATATGAAGCTTGAATCCAAGGTCAAGTGATGTAAACTATGTTGTCAAAACGCCAGGTAGGCGAAACCCCAACCCAAAAGACAAGTGTGTCACATTAATATCATGAAAAGTATGTTGACAGGGATGAAACCAGCACTTCCAAGACCCCCCCACCCCCCCCCCCCCCCCCCCCCCCCCCCCCCCCCCCCCCCCCTCAGTTGCCATGACAATTTCAAACCAAGGTGACAATGTAAACAAGAGGAAGTACATGTACCTGATATTTCAGAAAACCACAAGCAGTGCTGCCTGCCTACTGGTTTGTCAACCTAAACTTACAAATTCTGAGTGCTCACAAATTTGGAAACAAAAATGGTCACCTGGACACGTTCAAACAGATGAACTTACAATTTGATTGACAAGTTTAGTCATTGTTCAGATGTTCTACCAAACAAATGTGGTGCTCATGACATTGATGTGGGTGATTCTACTCCTATCAAACAACCCCCTATAGGTTGAACCCTGAAAAAGCCAATCTTGAAACAAGAATAGACCTATATGTTACAGAACAATATAACTGAACCCAGCCACAGCGATTGGTCCGTCACGTGTGTAATGGTACCGAAACCTGAGGGGTCATACCGCGTGTGTCAAAGATTTTCCGGGCAACATCTAAAATCCAAGACAGATTCGTACCGATACCAAAATTGATGATTGTATTGATAAGAATGTACATGCCAAATTTTTGTTAGCAGTTTGATTTATTAAATGGATACTGGGCAAGTTCCCCCCTGACAGAAAGAGCAAAAGAAATTTCGTCGTTTGTAACACCGATGGATTGTACCAGTACAAGGTGATGCCCTTTGGCTTAAAAATGCAACCCGCTACGTTTTCCAAAGATTGGTAACAAGGTAAATTGCTGATGTAGATGGTTGTGAAGCTATAATAGATTAATTGGTATTGTACTCTGTAGACATGGAAAACCACATGAACAAATGCCAAATGTTTGAACAATTGTCAAAGGCCAATTTAACTGTCAATTTAGCAAAGAGTGATTTCTGTGTGCACAGTCACATATCTATGGCCACATTTGTGGGTTCAAGGGCAGTCAAGCCCATCCGCCCAAGTATGAGGCAATAGACAATTCCCATCACCTACCAACAGGAAAGAATCTGATGAGATTTTCTGGGTATGGCAGGATTTATAGGAAATATTTCCTAATTTTTTCTGTTATTGCACATCCAATGACCCAGCCCTGGCTCAAGAAGAATTACCAAAATTTGTTGGTCAGATGCATGCCAGAATCATTTGACAAAATTAAGTCCATACTCGCCAGTTCCTGACAGCACCTGATTTTCAGAATCAGTTCAAGTAATGGTAGATGCTTAGTGAGTGGGAGCGGTGCAGTACTCGCACAAGAGGGTGAAACAAGGTGAGCCATCCAGTTTCTACTTTTTCTAAAAAGTTCCAATAGCATCGCGGAATTACTCAACCATTGAAAAAGGAGTGTTTAGCCTTGCTGCTAGCCTTACAACGCTTTGAGGTGTACTTGAGCTCACCTAAACACCCAAACTTGTGTACACTGACCACAATCCCCTCACCTTTCGCCAAAAATGAGAACAGAAGAATCGAGACTGCAAGATGGAGTTTAACCCTCAAGGGTACAACTTGGACTCAAGCATATTAAAGGCAAGGACAATGGGAATGCCGATGCCCTTTCAAGAGTCAGCTAATGCGAACCTCTCACATGCTACATATGTAGTAGCTTAAAGTACAGACTAAAGAAAGTTTTCATTGTACTCAAACTTTCTTTAAGGGGGGGGGGAAGGTGTGACAGACCCCCAAATATTATATTAGTTTCTGTATTGTATCAATCATGTTACATTTAATCATATAAATTGAGTGATTGAGGAGAAACTGGACAATATTACTTGCAATGTGTTGTGTAATAAGCATGACTTATCTGGTTGACCTAGTTCTAAATGGGCTAGTGTGTGAAACTCTGGAAGACATGTCAGACGACATCCGCCGTTATAGAGGACAATAGTGTCTATCATCTCCATTCTAAGAATTGAATAGAGGTTCTTTGTTAACCTATAGGAAGCAAGATTGCACACCTGTTTATGAACAATAGACTTTGTGTATTGCTAGTCACAACACTTCGAGCGCAGGATGTGGAAGATTGTGGACTTCCTTTAAACCTGTTTTCAGCGAACTGAAAAGATGAGGAAACCGTTTGTCTTGTCTTCCATGTTTGTTGCATCATGGGATTTTGCTAAGGACAAATTGTGTTGCAAGTTATTCTTCTGTGCCCTTGTGCGAGATGTCATCGAGTGTAGACTCTCAAACCGAATGTGGAGAACTTTCATAACATTTGAATTTATAAAAACATGTTATTTATCATTCTGAAAAGTTGTCAGAATGGCGTCAGCAAATTTGGTGCCTTTGGAAAAACAAGGGCACATTAAAATTCAGCAGGACATTGCTTCTTACCAGTGAATTCACCTTTAATGCACTGATTACCGTAGGACAAATGTTATACCCTCAGCTGCAGTTATACTTCCATTGGTTTCTCCAGCCTACGAGTTTATAATTAAAGCCGTCTAGACACAAGAACTTTTGCGATTTCGCGAAACCAAATAGTTTAACCTGTACCAGCACGAATTGTGTCGCCAAGATTATGTGGACCTGATTCCACAGAGAATGGTGCGCACCCAACAGAACTGTGACTATTAATAAGTGAGGAGATATGTTGTGTGTTTTATTTGCTTTTTAAGTAGGTAAGAATATAGATATAATTTTGTGCATTGTTAATTGTGTATATGTGTTATTTAATTTATGTATAAATCATTACTTTGAAGTTACATCTTGGTCAAGTCAATCTTCTTACCAATAGTCATTGTGCATTTTGTTTTATGAACCACGGTAGGTTACTTTTCTGATCTTGAGTACGTCTACGTAACAACCACCTCCGAGAACGTTGGAAGGTTTATTGGACCAACAGGTTGCCAGAAAAAGAAAAACGCAACTTGCCTGCTATCGTAATCGTTTCCCATAGAAAAAACCATGCTTTGACTTTCTGTAGTGAACGACAGAAAAACTAATAATCAATCACTTATTACATAAAGACGGCGTATTCGGCTATTCACTTTCAGGTGTGATCTAATACATGGTAAGCATTCCAAATATGTAAAAACCGAGGTTCGAGAAAAATAGGAAAAATTGGGGGGGGCGCTTCTTCTGGAAATTCCCGTGTCTCTTTACGTCCATCTGGCGGTTATAGCCCTCCCTTTCAGAAGGGTCTTAGCCTTTGTTAGTAAGTATCTGGATACCCTAGGTCAGGTAAAGGAAAGGTTATGCTGCGTAGGCTAGCCGAAGCCTAGGCTAGGCTAGGCATGCTAGGACTAGGGGAGGGAGCAGAATTTGGCAGACATGAGACAGCAGCAAGCAACACGGCATACCAAAATAAAGACCCAAACCCAGCTGACTGAGGGCCATCCCCAGCAGAAGTTGAGATGAGAAAATAACATCAACTGTACGAAGTACTTATATATGGTATACAAGACCCACCCCAAGGCAGCAAGAAAAGATAAGCAGTTGACAATCATGGTGATCAAAGGCTGAGACCTGTGCAGCCTAATCCAATAGTCCAACTGAGGGCGCCAAAGAAGGGTGCCAAACATGGGGAGCCAGAAAGAGTAGGACATCCAGATAGAGTTGCAGTAGGGATGTCCAGATGGCGTGTCACAGGATTCCTTCGCTTGACCAATAAAACCAGTTAGGACACCTAACTTTACCTTTTAACCTTAAAATCTTAAAAACCAGCTGGCCAGCTATTTACCCGAATTAAAATCCGTCTTGTGCACAATTCAGCGGTTAGTCCGGATTGCGTCAATCTAGGGACATTTTAAAGCGACAAATGGCCAATGTGTAGAGGTGCGGGATCCTGTCATCGTAGGCACCAATTCTGTCAGTTTCATCTCCATACGATCGGCACCGCGATGAACAAAATCCATGCATAAGAGTTTTCTGGTTGATACTGCTGTTGACAATTCACGCTGATAAATAAAAGCAAACAGCGGGTAACTCAGTGTTTACAAAAATGTCCACAAGTCACAACGTTGCCTTGTCATTCTTTTACTCGGGTCGTTCTGCCAAACACAAATCTCCTTATCTAGGTATTCATAATAAGTCCATCTCGTCTGTTTTGAAGTCGTCCACACCAAAAGTCCGCAGTTTGTCTAGTTCGCCATCATGTCTGAAGTCCGCTCCCCATCGCCACAGTTCATGTTTAGCTCGCCATGTCTGAAGTTTCCGGCTGCCCATCGCTCCCCGAGCGCGAAACCAGACATTCTAGTCCCGACCAAGGCCAACCATCACATTCTCGAAGTCGGGAGATTCCCAGGTGTCGAAATGTTTGCGGGTCCGTCCGGAGTAGGAACCACGGATGTCTATTTATAACATAGAAGGCAAACGCCACTCAAAAGCCGTAACCATCTTTTCCCGCAGCGCTTACTTATTTTCCATAGCGTGGTGTAGCCAATTTATTCATATATCCGTGATTTCCATAGCGTGGTGTACCATTTATTCATACTATCAGCATTTGCAATAGAAGTGTACCGTTTCCAGGCCAACAGTTACGGCGCATGCGCGACTCGTGCGCGTTTCGAATTGCTTGGCCGTAATGACTATTTATACTTTTCAAAACACTTGTTACGGTGGCCGCCTATGCTTCAACACTGGCGTACGCTATCTAGTGTTATAAATAGAAATCTGTGAGTAGGACCTCTTGTGCCCACCACTGTCGGCTCCTTTTAATAACTGCGTATACAAATGCCACATATCATAAGAGTTAACAGACTAGGGAAATCTCCTTACAGAAGCAGTGCAGTCATGAAATTGACCAACATATTCCGGGGGGGGGGCAGTGGCGTAACAGGCGGGGTGGGGCAGGGGGCAAAGTGCCCCCTGACGACTTTGGCCGGGAAAAAATTGGCAAAAATCATGCCTAAATCAGCCGTTTTTTATGCCCCTCTGACCGTAAAAAATTGGCCTTTTGAACCCCCCTGAGAGGGCCCGTAGCAGGGGTGTGCGGGGGTGCATGTACCTACCCAAATCTCCAAAATTCCGAAAAATGTCCAGAAAAATGATGTGTGCGAGCGAAGCGAGCTGGGAAAAATAGGGGTTTTAGCTTTTTTTGTTCAAAAAGGGCAATATTGGGGGCAAAAGTCCACTGTTGCCAAATTTACACCTCCTTACCTTAATTGTGAACGGTCCACATTTTGGGGAAAAAGGTCCCACTTTGTAAAAATTCCGCACCCCCCCCGGAAAAAATCCTGGCTACGGGCCTGCCCCTGAGAGGGAAAGTTTCCCAATACGGGAAATTTGCCCCCTCAGAGCGGGCATGCCCGTTACGCCACTGGGGTGGGGTCGTATTTGACCCCAAAAATGCACCCATGTTTATATAACCATATTTTTTTAGGAATATGACCCATTCATATAGTTAAAAAATATTGACCATTCGGGACAAAGCTCAATAATGCATAGGACCCACACGTTATGGAGAGATTGGAATGATCTTTGGAGATGCATGTAATTAACAGCTAAGACAAGTTACATGTCTTTCATTGGTTGGCAACACCTTTTTGAATCTAAAAAGATGTTCGGCACAACTGTCATACAAATGTAGGGCCTGAGTACAAAGTATTGGAGGTTAGACATTGAAGGAGATATGAAAATATATTTTTTGGCATGGAATGTAAATGTATACGGGGCCTTATGTCCCTATATAGGAAAATGACTACCAATCTGACAATCACGCAAAATGAGTTTTTGTAAATGGTATAAATGGAATGTTAGGATTTAGGGATAGGGTAGCACTGTTTGTGTATGGAGGTGTGGCGTCTAACTGTATAGGGTCATGGTGAGCTGTCTTCAAAAATGCATCGCTAGTTGAGATATATAGCAGAAATCTGCGTTAAGTGAAAGTTTATTTCAGGAGAGGGAAGTCTTATAGCATTACAATTGAGTTTCATAATTATATAATGGAAATTTTATATGAAGATATTCATTTTAATTGATGTAGGGGCTAAGGCTTCTTTGTAGCATCGCATTTTTGTGTGTCTCTTATTTATGAGTGTGGGGAACGTGTTCCTTCCTCTGTAAGCACGAAAAGATGCCACAAGGTTTATAGCCCCAACATTCGGGATATCAATGTAAATGATAACTTTTTTAAAGATATGTTACACTCATTGGAAACATATTCACTTACCTCTTCTGAATAAATGTTTGACCTTGAGCGTATTGTCGGCAAGCATAAAAATCTTGGCTAGCCAAGTTTACTTATGAAATTGAGGTTTGACTCGGCAATATATTATTGCACATAATCACTATCTTAACATTTGAATGTACACATTTACAAATAGTATGGATGTTGGATTTTGAAGTAAATGAATATACAAGTTTTACCAAGTTTATCTGCGAGTCATGAATCATATGATATGGAATTCAGGTACTGGTTGTGAAGTGCATGTTCTAGAGTGGTTTGATGTACATCGCCGGACAGACAGGCAGATAGGGCATTTCTATCTTGAAAGTTGACCTTAAATTGCCTTCTAGATGACCTATGACCTTTTAGGTCACTCTGAACCCCAGATAACAAATGTCAGATTGTCTTCCCCTACCTTCATACCAAATATCAGCCGCCTCATAAGTCAAAGCATAAGGAAACGCAAAGCCGGACAGAGCATTTCTATGTAAATTGACCTCTAGATGACCTGTGACCTTTTGGGTCACTCTGAAACCCCGATGATTGTCAAACTGTTCTCCCCTACTTTCATGCCAAATATAAGCCCCAAAAAATGGTTTAATCACATTTTATTGAAAATATGCAAATGAGCTCATTAATATTCATTCATACGGTCCAAGAAGTATACAGCACATGACCTTATGTTCTTTCACCGTGCCATGTTAGAAGTACATTGAGTAATCGGTTTAGTCTGTAGAGTGGATGAATGAATTTTCAAAATATGCAAATGAGCTCATTAATATTCACAAGCTGTCCAAAAAGTATGCAGCACATGACCTCATGTTCTATCATCGTGCCATGTAGATGTTCATTGAATAATCAGTTTAGCCCTGTTGAAAGATTATTTTTTTCTTCAAACATACAAAATGAGCGCATTAATATTTTCATAACTTGTCCAAAGTATACCGCACATCACCATCATTTCTAATCATTTTGCCCTTTTAGAAGCTTATTGAGTAATCAGTTTATAGTCTGTAGAGTGGACTATTTTTTTTCAAAATCTGCACATGAGTTCTTGATATTCATAACCTGTCCAAGTATGCATGCCCGATGACGCTTGTGTTCTATTGGTTATATGTTTTGCCATATGGGGGCTGATATTTGGAATGACGTTTAGGAAGGAAGGTGTAAAAGGTCATGTAGGATTATTAGAAATCAATTGGCATAGCCCATGACTCTTGGGCCTGTGGTTCGGTTTGAGCAAGGTGGTGGATATACAACCTAATTTGGAGTAATGGTTAGATATTTTGTTAACCTGGGGTCAAAGGTCAAATATGGTCATAGAGGTTCAAAAGGGCACGGAATGTCAACAACGAGGGTCCTTCGTGCCATACCTATAAGAGTTCAGGACCTGTGGTTTCCTTAGTTGTGTCATAGCATTTGATTGAGAAGTGTTTGATAAAGGTTTGAAAATTGGTCAAACTGGTTCACTACAGAGTCAGAGGGTCAAACGTTTTGGACTGCCCACAGGAGTCTTGTACCAATTGTTCTTTTGAGAAGGTTTGGTGGTCCCAGTAACTTATTTGCAGAAATTCATATATTTTACCAAATGGGGTCAAGTCACATAGGGTCATTAGAGTCCAAAAGGGCACATGGGTTCACAAAGGTCGATGTGCATACCCATAGGAGTCATTTACCAGTGACGTTCCTGTAGTTTGTCATAGCATTTCATTTGCAGAATTGTTGATAAAGGTTTGAACATGGGTCAAAGGTCATTTAGGTCAGAGGTCAAAACGTGTAATGCCCGCAGGAGTCTTGTACCAATTGTTCTTTTGGGTAGTTGGGTGGTCATTGACAGAAGAAACCTATTGCAGAATTCTATTATATTTGACCAAAGGGTCAAAGGTCTCACATTAGGGTCCATTGAGGTCAAGGGAACACGTAAGTCACAAGAGGTAATTCTGTACATACCTATAAGAGTTCAGGACCTGTGGTTCCTTTAATTTATTTGTCATAGCAGTTTATTTGCAGAAGTGTTTGATAAGGTTTGAAAACATGGTCAAATGGTCACTCAGAGTCATTAGAGGTCCAAACGTGTACTGCCCACAGGATCCTTGTACAAGTTGTTCTTTTGAGCAGGTTTGGTGGTCCCAGTAACTTATTTGCAGAAATTCTATATATTTTGACCAAATGGGGTCAAAGGTCACATAGGGTCATAGAGGTCAAACGGGCACATAGGTCACAGAGGTAATGTGAATACCCAATAGGAGTAATTTACCAGTGGTTCCTTTAGTTTGTCATAGCATTCATTTGCAGAATGTTGATAAAGGTTGAACCATGGGTCAAGGTCATTTAGAGTACATTAGAGGTCAAAAAGTGGTACTGCCCACAGGCGTCTTGTACCAATTGTTCTTTTGAGTAGGTTGGGTGGTCACAGTAACCTATTGACAGAAATTCTATATAGTTGACCAAATGGGGTCAAAGGGTTCAAGTAGGGTCGTTGGAGGTCAAAAGGGCACGTAAGTCACAAGAGGTCATTCTGTGCATACCTATAAGCGTTCAGGGACCGTGGGTCCTTTAATTTAGTTTGCTCATAGCATTTTATTTGCCAAAGTGTTTGAAAAGGTTTGAAAAATTGGGTCAAAGGTCCCCTCAGAGTCAAGGTCAAAACGTGTACTGCCCACCGGAGTCTTGTACCAGTTGTTCTTTTGAGCAGGTTTGGTGGTCACAGAAACTTATTTGCAGAAATTCTAGATATTTTGACAAATGGGGTCACGGTCGCATAGGGTCATAGAGGTCAAACGGGCACATGCGTCACAAGAGGTCATGTGAATCACATAGGGAGTCATTTACCAGTGGTTCCTTAGTTTGTCATGCATTTCATTTGCAGAATGTTTGATACAAGGTTTGAAATGGTGTCAAAGTCATTTAGAGTTTCATAGGAGCGTCAAACGTGTATGCCCACAGGAGTCTTGTACCAAGTGTTCTTTTGGGTAGGTTTGGTGGTCACAGAAACCTCTTTGCAGAAATTTCTAT
Organism: Ophioderma brevispina; assembly: GCA_023653785.1. Lineage (NCBI taxonomy): Eukaryota > Metazoa > Echinodermata > Ophiuroidea > Amphilepidida > Ophiodermatidae > Ophioderma > Ophioderma brevispina. Next base: position 13,956 of record JAMKCH010001384.1, read on the forward strand.
ATATTTTGACCAAATGGGGGTCAAAGGTCACATAGGGTAATTTGAGGTCAAAAGGGCACGAAGCACAGAGGTCCATTCTGTGCATACCTATAAGAGTTCAGGACCTGTGGTTCCTTTAATTTAGTGCATGCATTATATATCGAGAAAAGTGTTTTGTGTTTGATAAAAGGTTTGGAAACTGGGTCAAAGGTCACTCAGAGTCCTTAGAAGGTCCAAAACGTGTACGGGTAACGGTACATAGGGGTTCATTAGAGGTCAAGGTCATATATGGTCATTAGAGGTCAAAGGTCATATAGGGTTATTAAAGTCAAAAGGGCACATGGGTCACAGGAGGTCATTCTGTGCATACCCATAGGAGTCCTTTGCCAGTGGTTCCTTTAGTTTGTCGTAACATTTTATTTGCAGAAGTGTTTGATAAGGTTTAACATGGGTCCAAAGGTCATTAGAGTATTAGAGTGTTTTTAAAAAATGTAATGCCCACAGGAGTCTTGTACCAGTTGTTCTTTTTTGAGCAGATCCAGATTGGTAGTCATCGTAACTTAGTTGCAGAAAAAAGTCTTATTATATTTTGACAAATGGGGTCAAATGTCACATAAGGTCATTAAGTGGGGTGTCAAAGGGGCACATGGATCACGAGAGGTCATTCTGTGCATACCCATAAGCATCATGACCCGTGGTAGTGGTTCCTTTAATTTAGTTTGCTAAATATTTTATTTGCAAAAGTCTTATTTATTATAGATTGACAAAATAGGGACAAAGGTCATCAGGGGCATTAGATCACACTGTGTACTCTAATGAGACTTGGTTCAGTTGGTTCTTTTGACTAGGCATGAAGGTAATCGGTTTGTTAAATGCACACTAAACGATCAACTGAAACATTTAATGTCCAGGTACCACGGCAAGTATGCAATGCAACAAATTGACATAATGGGGCATAGGGGCAAGTAGGGGTCATTAGAGGTCAAAGGTACATGGATCACAAAGAAGGTCATTCTGCGCATACCGGTAAAAGTCCTGGACCAATGGTTCCTTAATTTAGTTTGCCATAGCATTTTATTTGCAGAAGTGTTTTATGGGTTGTAAACAACATGGGTCAAAGGTCAAATCTGGTCATTGAGGGTCACTCTGTGGTACACACCATATGAAGACTTGGATTCAGTGGTTCTTTTTACGAGGTGTGAAAGGTAATTGGCAAATGCATACTAAACAGTTAACTTATCATTCACACTCCAGTACCCACTACTATCCTCATGTTCTGCAATGCAGCAAGCTTGATAATGTAATAATTACAGTAATGCAGTGACGCTGGGTTGCACAAGTTGTCTAAGGATATTAGAGGGGACACATATGGGTATCAGGAAAGAAAATTTGTCGCGGCCCGTCAAGTCCGGGGTTTACAAAACTTTCCTATTAATATTCCGTAAGTTTCAGGCAATTTTGAGGGGGGAATTAAAAATAAAGGATTATTATTGTCAAATTTCCCTGACTCTTGTTATGATTTCAGCATATTCTAGTCGAAGTTGAAGAATTTCTAACAGATATGTTCCGAAGTTCCGCCTAACGTATTGATGAGCTTACACACCACTTACTTCTTGACGGATTACATCGATTACAAAAAGGTTATAGCTTGCCAGGTCTAAAGTGCAGAAACCCACTTCTCAACGAAGCGGGATATTTAAAACGTTTAGTCGAAATGTTAGCCAGCCCAATTCATTTCGGGGCACCATATCACCGGTGTAGAAGTATTATTGTCCGGCCCGTACTCATAGTCCGGGGAAACAATGGTGGAACCATAGGCAAACGATTCAGTTGACCTTCACGCAAACATTAGTTTCACGCTTTATTCCGTATCGTTATGAGCCCCGGAATGGCTCCCGCCGGACCTATTGTGGCACACCGGCACATCGACCCCAATAAATCTGAAACCACGAGAATCAAAGGGGTAGAATTTCGTCGCTGTGTGCGAGAATCGGTTCTCGATTCCCCAAAACGAATTTTGCGGGAATCAACAAATTCACTACTGTGTTAACGTTCTAAAGTTCACGAGAATCAAACATGTGATTAACGCAAATCATTTTACGAGACTCTTTGCGAGAATCGATTCTCGGATTCTGCCGAAAATTCTAGCCCTGGAATAAGACAAGAAGTGTTTGCCGTAGTCTCAACATGCATCGAGATATAAATGCCCACAGCTGTCGCAAATCTCTAATTTATTATTGTAATATTCATAGGGATCGAATATTTATATGTAACACTTATATTACAGTGCTTACAACTTTCAAGGTTTCAAGGACCACTATAAATTCCAGAACTGGCTTTTGAGGAAGGTGCAGGATTGGTCTTTTTGAGGCTAGAGTGATAAGAGGGTGTTAAAAGATAGGGGAATATTCTGAAGTTTCAAAAAGTACCATGATATGTTGGTGATATTTTGATAGGCATGGTGTTTTGCCATTTTGCTAGATGATAAGTCTATCTGATTAGTTTGATCGTCCACAGTGATTGAGAGAAAATTTGAGATGATATAGCTGCTATGTCTGCTATTTTGATAGATGATAGAGTATATCTGATATATCTGCTATTTTGATAGATGATAGAGTCTATATGATAGGTTGATAGTCACAGTTTATTGAAGAGGAAATTTTGAGATGATATAGCTGCATACTGCTATTTTGATAAGATGATAGAGTCTATCGTATATATGCCTATTTTGAGTAATAACGGTCTCCTGTGTTTGATAGTCACGGTTAAAGAGAAAATTTGAGATGATATAGCTGGCTATATCTGATATTTTGATAGATTGATAGAGTCTATCTCATATATCTGATATTTTGGATAGATGATAGAGTCTATCTGATATAGCTGATATTTTGATAGAGGATAGGAGTCTATCTGATAGTTATAGTAACATTTGAAGAGAATATTTGAGATGATATATGACTGCTATATCTGATATATGGATAGATGATAGAGTCTATCTGATATATCTGATATTTTGATAGATTGTAGAGTCTATCTGATAGTTTGATAGTCACGGTTGAAGAGAAAATTGAGATGATATAGCTGCTTTATATGATATTTGATGATGATAGAGTCTATCTGTAAGTTTGATAGCGGATGAGTCTATCTGATAGTTTGATAAAACAGTTGCTGAACGAGAAATTTTAATGATGACATAGCTGCTATATCTGCCTATTTGTGATAGAGATAGAGTCTATCTGATATATCGATTGTTTTGATAGATGGATAGAGTCTAATTGATAGTTTGATAGTCACGGTTGAAGAGAAAATTTGGAGATGATATAGCTGCTTTACTGATATTTTGATAGATGATAGAGTCTATTGACTATTTTGATAGATGATAGAGAGATAGATAGTTTGATATCACAGTTGGATTGAAGAGATAAAATTTTAAGATGGCACTAGCTGCTAGATCTGCTATGTGGATAGATAATAGAGTCTATCTGATAGTTTGATAGGTCACGTGGTGAAGAGAAAATTTTGAGTATATAGCTGCGTAATCTGATATTTTGACTAGATTATAATGAGTCTATTGATATATCTGATATTTTGATAGATGATAGAGTCTATCTGATAGTTTGATAGTCCGGTTGAAGGAAAATTTGAGATGATATTAGCTGCTATATATGCTATTTGATAGATGAAGAGTCTATCTGATATAGCTGATATTTTGATAGATGTAGAGTCTATCTGATAGTTTGATAGTCACGGTGAAAGAAAATTGAGATGATATAGCTGCAATATCTGAAATTTGGTAGGTGATAGAGTCTATCTGATATATCGGATATTTTGATAGATGATAGGTCTATCTGAAATATGATATTTTGCTAGATGTAGAGTCTATCTGATAGTTTGATAGTCACGGTTGAAGGAGAAAATTTGGAGATGATATAAGGTAATCTGCCTATGTTGATAGAGATAGAGTCTATCTGATATATATTGAATTTGATAGATGATAGAGTCTCATGATATATTCTGGATAATTTTGATAGATGATAGAGGCTATCTGATAGGTTTGATAGTCACGGTTGAAGAGAAAATTGAGATGATATAGCTGCTATATCGATATTTTTCTTTATAGATGATAGAGTCTATCTGATATATCTGATATATCTGATAGTGATAGAAGTCTATCTGATAGTTTGATAGTCACGGTTGAAGAGAAAAAGTTTGAGATGATATAGAATGCGATAATCTGATATTTTGATAGAGATAGTCTATCTGAGATATCTGATATTTTGATAGATGATAAGGTCTTCTGATAGTTTGATAGTCACCGTTGATTGAATAGAAATTTTGAGATGATATAGCTGCTAATCTGCTATTTTGATAGATGATAAGAGTCATATATGATAAGATGATAATTGATTAGATGATAGAGTCTATTGAGATCTGATATTTTGATAGATGATAAGAGTCTATCTGATAGTGGTGATAGTCACAGCTGATTGAAGAGCAAATTTTGAGATGATTCTAGTTGCTATATCTGATATTTGATAGATGAATAGAGGTATATATGATAGGTTGATAGTCACATTTGAAAAGGAGAAATTTTGAGATGATGTATCTGCTATATCTGCTATTTGCTGATATAGGGTCTATCTATATATATGATATTTGATAGATGAGTAGGTCTATATGAATATTTTGATAGATGTAGTCTTTGATTAGTTTGCTAGTCACGGTTGAAGAGAAATTGTGACGCAGAATAGTGCTATATCGGATTTGATAGATGCATGATTATCTTAGATATCTGATTTTTGATAGATGATAGAGTCTATCTGGATATATCGGATATTTGCTAGATGATAGCAGTTCATCTGATAGATTGAGATTTTTGATAGATGATAGAGTTGTTGTTTGATAGTCCACAGTTGATTGAGGAGAAAATTGAGATGATATAGCTGCAATATCTGCTATTTTGATAGATGATAGAGTCTATATGAGATATATGACTATTTTGATAGATGATAGAGTCTATCTGATGTATCTGCTATTTTGATAGATGATAGAGCTATTCGATATATCTGATATTTTGATAGATGATAGAGTCTATCTGATATATCTGCTATTTTGATGATAGAGTCTATTTGATAGTTTGATAGTCAGTTGAATTGAATAATGATTGAGATGATATAGCTGCAGCTATATCTGCTATTTTGATGAGATAGAGTCTATTATAAGCTGATATTTTGATAGATGATAGAGTATACCTGATAGTTTGATGGTCACGGTTGAAGTGAATGATTTCTGAGATGATATAGCTGATCTGCTATTGAGGGATGAGAAGTCTATTCTGATAGAGCGGAGAGGTGGAGAGATGCGGAGTGTAGCGGAGATGGGGTGGGGGTTTGTTGGTGGTTTGGGTTTTGGTGTGTTTTTTTTTTTTTTTTTTTTTTTTTTTTTTTTTTTTTTTTTTTTTTTTTTTTTTTTTTTTTGTTTGGTAGTCATGTTGAAGTGTTTGAATGATGATAGTGATGTAGCGGCTAATCTGCCTATTTTGATAGATGATAGAGTCTATCGATAGTTTGATAGATTTTTTTTTTAATAATCAAAAAACAAATAAAAAAGTAAAATTTTGAGATGATATAGCTGCAATATCTGCTATGGATAGATGATAGAGTCTAATCGGTAGTTGATAGTCACGGTGAATTAGAATGTTTGAGATGTATGGGCGATATTGCTATTTTGATAGATGATAGTCATCTGCAGAGTTTAGAAATCATTGAGGAGTTCTTTAAAATGCGATATCACTCTTTATTTGATTTGGCCAAGGACACCCATCAATGGCCATAGTAAACTTGGAGTTAAAAAGGAGGCATCACCCCTATCTTTCCAGTGCCTCGTTTTAACTAGTTTTTGAGGGAAAGAAATTCTTATGTGTGTATGTGTGTGAATAGGGTGTGTCGTGTGAGTGCATTGTGGTGAGCGTGTTGGTGTATGTATGTGTGTGTCTGTGTCTTTAATTAGCACTTAAAAGTTTTTAACTGTCACTTTTTTCCAAAACAATTGGCTTGATGTTTGTTCAGTAATTTTTTATGTATAGACAGTATTGATTTTGAGATTTTTAAGTCTTTCTTATATCAATATTTCTAAAGTTGTTAATTTCTTATTTTAGAGCCTCTAATGTTATCAATCATTGACCTCCCAACACGATAAAATATTAGATTGCAAGTTGAGTAAAATACTGCTAAAAAGGTCTTAGAAAAATTACAATATTTGGCTGTTAATTTGTAAATACAAACAAATACTGTAAATTTTATGTCCAAAAGTACTACATTTAACAGAAAAAATGTAAATTTTACAGGAAAATCCTGGCAGCCATTCTGCCAACAAAATTTCATATAGATCTTTTACAGGTTTCCACTTAAATTCACTGCTATTTCAGTTGAGGAATACAGTTTACAACAAACTGTAAATTTACAGTAATGCACGTAAAACAAATTGGTTGACATAATTTGTGGATAGGCCTACTAACACACTCTCACAGTCACTGTAATTTCCTCATCAAATGGTATGTTTTAGCGTTTTACTTAATTTTTATGGTGATTGGTTTTTCAGAATTACTGCCAGTAAAAACTTAAAAAAACGGACAATATTTTACAGTGCACCAGTGGAGAAAAAAAAGCAGTGGGGGAAGGGGGCGCCAAAAAGGACAAAAAGGTAAAACTAAAAGGGGGACGAGAAGATAAAAAATGGGCTGAAGCAAAAGAAGGGGAGACAAAGGGAAGGAAGAGGGGAAGAGAAGGAAAAGGGAAGGAGAAGGTGAAACGAGAGAAGAAAAGGAGAAGGACGAAGGGAAAAAGAGATAAGGAAAGGGGGAAAGAGAAGGGTAAAATAGATAAGAAAAGGGGAAGGAGAAGAGAAAGGAAAGAGGAAAGGGAAGGAGGAAAAATGTGTGTTGTGTGGGTGCTCAGACGTCGAAGTGGCATTCGTCCCTTCCCCCCCCCCCCCCCCCCCCCCCCCAATCTTCAGAATTTCGAACGTCTAGAAAAAAATATGGGTCTACCCGGCGGCGAGCGAGCCCCGAAACAAAATAGGAAACTTCTGAGTCTTGACCCTCCCGGAGGCTCAGGTATTTATGGTTACGCGCCTGCAGTGCACGCTCCCTAGGAATGAATCGAGGGAGGTAGACTACATGAAAACACATTGCGGAGGAAATCGGTTGCACATCTAGTAAATTCGAATGAACAGAATTAAAAGGAGAATATGATTGTGCTTGTTCGGTCAAATTTGTTTGAATAAGAATTACCAATATACTAAATTGAGTGCAAATTCAGGAAATTGTACGACGTTTTTTAACGATATAGCATACACCTTTGAAATTTAATTATCAATTGCTAAATGGAAAATAGGATTGCGAACCTTCATCCGCAAAAGCGAATAAGTATTTTGCAAATCATCATGCACATGGTGCGAAGAACGTTTCAAAGGTTTATTGAACAAACAAGTACAAAAGAAACCAGCAAACCCTGTTTTGAACTTGCCTGCTATCGCAATCGTCCCCATAAAACGCCATGCTTTGAAGTTCTGTCGTGCACAACAGAAAATGCTAGTACATCATCATGGTACTACGTAAAGATGGTGTACAGTGTGAGTCAAAAAAACCCTACATTCAGAATAAAAATAATTAAAATAGTTAAGAATTGTTTTTGCTCAAATGTTTGCTATGGTTATAAAGAAGGATAAACAGGCTTTCAGAAAACGTTTATTTGGTGTCATTTGGACTTTGGAGGACGAAGTTACGCCTATTTTGCTGAGAGACTTAAAAATCCTGTTTGGCCGATTTGGAGCCAAAGAAAGATGCATCGTTTACATAGAGTAACATGGTCGTCAGCAGCGATTTGAGTACAAATATTCAACACCAAATTATTATTAAACAATAGAAGGTGGGAGAGTAATTGAAGGATTATAAAAATAATATCCCAGAGATTACAAAAGAAAATGCTAAGTGAAAAAATGCTCAATTTCTCAAATAAGAAAGTCAAGAATAAGCGGGTGTAATACCACAGTTTACTTTGGTTCAGCAGGATTTCATGGTTTTAACCTACAACGAAACTTGGGAGCAAAGTGAAATCATAGAAAGTTTTGTATTCCGCTTAAAAAACAGCACTGCGATATTGAATTTTAAGTTTTAATTCCAATTTATTTACAGAGAACTTCAGCTTTAGTCCTTCTTGCAATTTATGGACGCTGAGTATACTGTATTTGTGCAAAAATAATTACCTTAGAGATGTAAAACAAAAATCTCTGAGCAGTTTCATTATGTTCATGTACTGAGACATTGATATGGAGTGATTTCAATAACTGGCTCTTTATAATTGAATGGTAATTTAATTTTTTGAAGATATTTTACTTATAATTATGTTACACAATAGACCATTTTATTCAAACTGATATGTTTTGTCGAGAAGAAATCGATACTATCTGAAATTGCATGTGTGAATTGTCTTTGCTATAATGTTTTGTGGTATACGTCGGTGTCAGTCTCTCCGCATTGTATGGCTAAAATCGGCCAAACTGAATTTTTAGGTCTCTCCGCAAAATTGACATAGTTTCTGAACCCAAAGTCCCAAAGACACCAAATAAAAATCTTCTGATAGCCTGTTTTTCTCTGTAAACAACCAAAGCAAACATTGAAGCAAAAATAATGTTTAACCTTTGAAGAAAAAATCTTTCCTGAATGTAGGGTTTTTATTGACTCACACTGTATTCAGCTTATTCCCTTAGGTGTGATCTAATACTTTGGTAAGCATTCCAAATATGCAAAAAATCGGGGGTTCAACAAAATATGGGGGCACTCCTCTCTGGAAATCTCATATCTCTTTAAAATGAGTCATCACCCTATCTTTCTAGTGCATTGTTTTAACTAAGTTTACTATTTGAGTGAGTGAGTGAGTGAGTGAGTATTAAAGTTTAACGACAACTCAAGACAATTGTGTCATATCGTGTCATTACGTTTAAAACATCAAAACCTTTATAAAACATACACCACAATAAATTCTAGTCACAACATTTTTAAAAAGTTAAAAATATTTAAACCAAATCAGCCTCCTTCAGGAAATTTATCACCTGAAGAGGCCCAATATCTTGAAATAATGTTTTCAAATCTGGGACACTGTAATATTTTCTACGAATAAGCACATAATCAACGCACTCAAGTAATACATGTTTCACAGAAAGAGCACAATCACAAGGAATACACCGAGGGACTGGCTCACCTCTAAGCAAAATGACTATGGGTCATATAAGTATGACCAATTTTACATCGCGCTAATACAATCTCATCCCTTCGTCCAATCAAACCTGAACTACCAACAGCTCCAACAGTTGGTTGAAAGGCATGCATTTTATTTTAGGAAATGAATCCACAGCATTTGCCACCTATTCTGATAAAGCTATGTACTGAAGCCGAAAATCGAGAAAACACACTGTTTGATTTGTTTCCCTGCCCTGCCCTGAAATAGTACAACTTTGTAGTTAGACAAGGCTACTTAGTCAATCTCCCACAAAATAGCACGTGACAAATAGTATAAAACTTCTAGTGCCTCGTTTAACTACGAAGTTTACTATTGAGGGAGGAACACTCTGTTTGATTTTCATTTTCCCCCCCGAAATAGTCAACTTTACAGTTAAACCGAAGCACCCTCCAAAAATATTAACATTTTAGGGGGGAACGTGTGTATTCCCCTCCTCAACTACCTGTTGAAATATGTAATTTTGCATTAAAACCGAAGGCATGTCCCCACAAAGAGTACACATTTTAGATCAAGCAATTTTTTTCATTCTCCTCCTCAATACTATGCGATGCAGTTTCCCCTCATCAGATAGTGTAACCCGGTCAACACAACTAAAATATCTTCCCAGGCTGGCAAATAGTTAGTTAATTAGTTTTAACTTAGTTTCAGTTTCATGGTTCGTCCCGTTGGAGCCGGGTAACTGCAAACTATTGCGTGACCCCTGGGTTGTAAATCTGTTCACGAGAACAGGGACGGGTTTGTTGGTTAACAAAACTGGGGTTAAAAAAATCGTTCACGAGAACAGGACTTGGTTAACCAAAACGTGGTGTGTGTGTTTGTGTGTGTTACTGATGCTGCCACGCGCTGCCACCGCGAATCAGTATCTTCTTGGTGTTATGCATTCAGAAGATGGGAAAACGCGGCGGTCGGGGACAGGTTAGACCCCGAGCGCAGTGGGGCCCTTTTTCATGCTCCCTTTCGGTTGAACACTCGAATGGGTAACGCTGGTCACGGCGCTCCTCATTCTCCCATACATTCGATGCATTAAACCGTGTGCTGTGTGTGTTACTGATGCTGCCACACGCGTGCCACACGCGCATCAGTATTTTCTAGGTGCTTATGCATTAATATATGGAAAAAACTCGGCGTCGGACATGTTAGACCCCGAGTGCAGTGGGGCCCTCATTCATGCTCCCTTGCGGTCTGAACACTCGAATCGTCACGCTGCTCCTCATTTCTCCATACACTCAATGCAAAAAACCGTGTGTGTGGGGTGTTGAATGTTTATTCTCTAGTTAAAACGTATGAGTAACTATTAAGTTAACTAGTTAACTTAGTTAACTTCTTAGTTAAGCCTATTATCACTGATGAACATATGCCTGGAGGATGTTAACCTATGCAAAAAAGACAACTGTTATCTTTAAGTACTTTTTGAATAGATACTATTTTATTGTTCCAACCACTTACCCTATTTTATTGTTCCAAACCATTATCCATTGTTGCTTTCAATTTCAAGTTGTATTGCAAATTATAGGGACGTTTTGTCAGTGAAAAAGTTTATGGTAGGATTAGGCATGCATACTGAATGAATAGAGTCTCTTTTCACTTAGAGTAGGGGAGTGACTTGCATAACCCTGGTCAGCAATGTGCTACAATTTAGGATATGTGGTAGAGAGGGTTCTTGAGAGATTACAATCAATTAAAATCCTAACAAAGTTAAATAATGATTTTGATTAGTGCCTATATTATTGTTAAAAACTTACAAACTGTGGAGGTATTTATAATAAGAAGGCATCGCTCTCTATTGCTTGGTTAATAAACAAATATTTTAATTTCCTCCCTCAACGACTGTGTGATTTGTTTCCCTCTCAAATACACTTGTAATTTAAAACGAGACATCCCTTAACCACACCATTTTCAACTAAAAAATTTACAAATGTGGCGAGGGAGTTCTTTAATTAAAGGGGGATGCCCCGATTTACGTAGATGAAGATTTCATCATGATAGAATGGCCTTCACCCCAAAACTCGATCTGTAAATTTTCGCGCCAATATTTCAATCCGTTTTGATCGTGAAGCTAAAAGTGATTTTTGTAAGCCCCATAGAGTACTAAAACTGTGTAAAATTAATATTGGTCGACCAAAATGGGGCTTTTTAGTTAAAATATGCCCCAAACCAACATCATTTAGCCCTAAGACTTCACAGGCATCGGTATCTTCTTGACTCGGTTTGATAGCACCCCCTCAATTTATTTACTTTACCCCTCCCTGAAATGCAGTTAAAACGAAGCACACCCTCCTAAAATAGTAAACTTCACCCATCTTGTTTTTCATATTCGTCGGGTGATCATTAAATGAAATAAAGTGTTTATTCATGGGCCATATTTTATAGGCCATATATCTAATTAATTGTTACTGTAAAACCATTCTCCAACTAAGAAAGGGGTCCGGGGGGCCACACTGTTTGATTTAAATACACCCTCCCTGAAATAGTAAACTTTGCAGTTAAAACGAGGCACCTCCTCCCTGAAATACTCTTTTTGATATGGTTTGATATCGCACCCTCATTTGAATTACTTTCAACCCCGTCCCACAAACGTTTTACCTGCGGTTTACTATTTGAGGGAGGCAACACTGTTTGATTTAATTTCCCCCTCCCGATATAGTAAAACGAAGCCACACCCTCCTAAAAGAGATAAACTTTCACACATACTGTTTTTCAATTCGTTGGGTGATACATAAATTGAAATGAAAGTGTATTTCATGATGTTCTCACTTTATAGGCAATAATCTAATTAATTGTTACTGTAAAACCATTCTCCGTCTAAGAAACGGCGTCGGGGGGCCACACTGTTGATTTAAATACACCCTCCTGAAATAGTAAACTTGCGTTTAAAAAGAGGCACCTCCTCCCTGAAATACTCTTTTGGATAGGGTTGATATCCGCACCCTCATTTGAATTACTTTCAAAACCCGTCCCACAAACGTTTTACCTGCGGTTTACTATTGAGGGAGGCAACACTGATTTGATATCCCCCTCCTGAAATAGTAAAAATTTAAAGTAAAACGAGGCAATTCCTCCCGAATGCTAGTATTTTTCAAAGACGTAACGGTAGGAGGACGCTGTTACGCACATCGAACGAAATGCTTAGGCCTGGTCACAAATATTTAAAGCTAAATTACCGTTATTGGAAATTACCACTAAAATATTAAATCTAAATGCCGTTATGGAAATTACACTACACTATTTAAATCTAAATGGACCGTTATTGGAAATTACACTCTAGTATTTTGGAAGCGGGTTAAGACACTAAACCCGACAGATTTTGAAGTCAATAATAAATTAAGAGGGAGGGCACAGGTACGCACAACGACCGAAGTTAGGCCTACTTATGAAATACAAAGGCAACTAAACGAGGAAATAAGGAAAGAAAAAAACTGGGCTACATGCACAAACACGTTATAGTCCAATCTCTCCATGGAACCTACATAATACATAACAAGCATTACAGGTGTTTGAAAAGAAGAAAGGCGATTTGCACTTTGCAGTTAAACAGAAGTAACCCCTTTTGAAGGGAGTACTTTTAAACGAGGCATCACTATCTTTGATTTGGGTTTGACAGCAACCCCTAATGTGGTTTACTGTTTACCTGTCCCGCAAACTTACCCTTTAAAACGATGTCATCTAAAAGATTGTTACAATTTATGTATTGAAATCGTTTAGATCTTAGTAATGGATGTGTGGAGGTTGTTCACTCTTGTGCAAAAAAAAAAACCCCACTGTTTATCTTTAATTACTTTTGAAGAGAAACTCTTTTAATTGTTCCAACCACTTATTCCATTGTTGCTTTCAATTCCAAGTGCTCTTGAAACTTTTAGGAATGTTTTATGATATGTTGGTGTAGGGATGAGTGTATGCCATGATAGAGTCTCTGTGGCATTAGATTAGGGGGGCTGACCATGCATAAACATGGTCGCAATATGTGGTAGAGATGGTTTCTTTGAGATGGGAGCTAATAATATATTTAACATCTTTAAAAAGTTAAATAAGATTGGCTTAGGGCTATATAGTACATTTTTGAAAACTTTACCAATTTTTTTTTTTCTGGGGGGGGGTCTTTACGAAAGGCACCCCTATGATTTGTTTTAAATAGTAAAACTTTAATTTGCAGTTAAAACGAGGGCATTACTCCCGAGTGCTATGAACTTCATTTAACATTTTAACAAGTTAAATACGGTTTGGCTTCGGGCCTCTATAGTAATTGTTAAAACTTGCAATTTGTTTTTTTTTTTGGGGGGGCTTTAAAGAAAGGACAACCCTCTCTAGTGATTGTTTAATAAAACACATATTTTAATCCTCCTCCCTCAACTACAGTGTGATTTGTTTCCCCTCCCAAAGTAATAAACGTTTTGCCATCACTCTCTATTGTTTGGTTCAATAAATAGTTTAATTCTCCACCCTCAAATACTGTGTGCTTTGGCACACCTCCCACAAATAATAAAAATCACCCTGGCTGTTGCAGTTAAAAATTGCGAGATATCATTAAAACTATCAGTTGTGAATGAGGACTATCAGTCTATCAATCATCCGCTATATTCACCCTGTTTTTATTTACTTCTGTAAACCAATATCAAAGATATGATAGACGATCAAACCTAAATCTGATAGACTATAAACTTTGAGAGCTTATCATCACTATCAGTTGTGAATGATAGAATATCAGTCTATCAATCTTGTTCTATCAGACTATAACATCCTTGTTTATACTCTTTGAATATCAAACTATCTGATAGACTATCAAACTATCTGATGGACTATCAAATTTGATAGAATATTCATCCAACTATCAGTTGGATGATAGACTATCTTCTATCAATATATCAGATCACTTGTTGATACTCTGTAACAATATCAAACTATCTGATAGACTATCAAATTTGATAGACTATGCATACACTATCAGTTGTGAATGAGACTATCATTACTATCAATCTATCAGTATTATCACCCTTGTTATATTCTGTGACACTATCAAACTATCTGATAAACTATCACACTATCTGATAGACTATCAATTTGATAAACTATCCACCACATCAATTGTGAATAAAGACTCCATTCTATCAATCTATCAGATATATCACCTTGTTAACTTGTGACACTATCAAACTATCTGATAGACTGTCAAACTATCTGATAGACGATCAAATTTGATAGACTATCATCCACTATCAGTTGTGAATGACAGACTATCATTCTATCAATCTATCAGATCACCCTTGTTATACTCTGTAACACTATCAAACTATATGATAGACTATCAAATTTGATAGACTATCATCCACTATCAATTGTGAATAATAGACTATCATTCTATCAATCTATCAGATATATCACCCTTGTTATACTCTGTGACACTATCAAACTATCTGATAGACTATCAAACTATCTGATAGACTATCAAATTTGATAGACTATCATCCACTATCAGTTGTGAATGATAGACAATCAGTCTATCAATCTATCAGATATATCACCCTTGTTAATACTATCTACTCTACTATCAAATTTGATTGCTAGACTATCAAAATATCAGATACACTATCATTTGTGAATTTGATTGAGGGACTATCAAAATATCAGAGACTATCAAAATATCAGATACACTATCATTTGTGATGACTATCATTAGATATCATTAGATAGACTATCATTTGATAGACTATCACTATCAAATAGACTATCAAAATATCAGATAGACTATCATGATATATCAACGGAGACTCTATCAAATGATATTTCAATGATAGATGATAGCTATGCATGCTATTTTAAAAAAGAGACCCAATTTGATAGACTATCAAAATATCAGATAGACTATCATGATATATCAATGGGGAGACTATCATGATATTTTGAATGATATATCAATGATAGATGATAGTTTGAATGATATTTAATAAAAAGGACCAATCCTGCACCTTAGTGGAGGATGGAACATTGTTTAGACAAAAAGCTACAAAGACAAGCTCTGCCACTCCACTCTTGATGATTCACCTTTGCTATTCGGCTAACGTTCGTTCCAATTAACAACACACACATACAAACGGAGCTGTATGACACGTCGAGAACCAATTTGTAGACCGAAACTTGGCTTTCACAACCTTACTATCGCAACGAAACGCGCTTTTTTTTTTTTGCCCCCACGCATCCAACACACATGCAAAATTTCAAGACAATACGATATAAATAACACGCATACAGGCCCCGTCGCCATGGGGGTGTGTGGGGGGGTGAATCCCAAAAAAAGAGAGAAAGAAAAAGAGAAGAAAAAAGAAGAAGAGAAGAAGGAGGAGAGAGAGAGAAGAGAAAGGACAGTCTAAAAACAATGTAGGGAAAGAAAGAAATAAACAAAAAGCAATGGCTTTCATAAGCATAAGATTAACTCCAGCCTTAGCAAATCCAAATATTTATATTTAAATGGATTTCCCCCTCAAGCCAACTAGTTTTGTTTCAAGTGTACCCACAGAATCAAGATTGCTAATGTCCACAGTACTTGTGATCAAAATGGGTAAATAAATTTAAGAACCCAATGCTCAAGCATGGCCTGGGCAACAGGAGGGGTAGCCATGGCCCTTCCGACTAGTTTTGGTGTACCAGTGTTAGGGGAATTTTCATTTGAGGAGCTGAGTGGTTCAAGAAACAAAATTGGTAGGGTCGGTCCCTAGCCCCAGCAGCCCCATAAACTTATAGACTATACTGGCCGTCGATTGGGTTAATGCCCAATCTTTCATTTGAATTACTCTAAAGTTACCCTTCAAAATACCCTGTCTTAATAGCTAAATCCAAGAGCTTCCGGGGGCTCCACCCTGACCCCGGCAGGGGATCTGCTCCTACACCACACCCGTTAAAGACATTGGCGCTCGCTATGTGTAGCTCCCTCTCAGTAGTACAACTTATATACTGTCTCGTCTCAGTGAGCAAGTGTTAGAAACCAGTCTTTTTATTTGAATTGATTACTATTTACCCCTTAAAAAGTGCAATCTTAAGGGTTCTTATTGCTCCAAATCCAATAGCTTCCGGGGGCTTTGCCCTCGGCCACACCCCCCGCCTGGACCCCTGGCAAGGCTCTGCTCCTACACCCATAGACATTGGCGCTCGCTATGGGTATAGTTACCCCTCGCAGTATCAGCTTAGGCATATTACTGCCCGTTCATGAGGCAAAGTATAATTCAAAGTCTTTCTTTGCATTGTTACATTTAACATTTTACTACTCAACCAAAGTGGGCCTCTTGAAGGTTCTGAATAGCTCAAATATACCTGAGCTTCCGGGGCTCTGCCCCTGTCATTCACAACAGGTCAATTGACATAGACCCCATGGGTCTTGGCCAGTGGTTTATCTGAGTCAAGTTGGTGGCTATACAACTTACTTGGAAGAATGTTTTGAATTGTTTGGGGGGTCACAAGGTCAAGCGGTCATTGGAGGTCAAAGGGCATATGGGCCATAAGAGGGCATTCTGTGCATTCCATAAGAGTTCTGGATTGGTGGTTTCTTTAATAGTAGTTTTCCAAGGCGGTCCTTGAGATTTGGCTATCACCTGTGTTTTGCGATCACCTGATTGAAATGACCCTAGGGTTTTGCGGTTTCATTTGACCTTGAACGACCCCTGATTTCCTTGTCTGAGCTATAAAATGTCGTCATCACAATCGCCCCACCACACCAAGTCTTCGCCTGGATCTAAAGTTTTACCCCCTTTGACTCCTTTGACTGGAATGACCGATGACCTTGTTGTGACCTTTAAGATTTTTGCATCAACAATCAACCCCAACCACCAAGTTTATGTCCATACACCAACACAATGTTTACCCCATTTGACCTGACTGACCCCTAATTCCCCACTATTGGAGCATACCCGCTAGATGAGTATACTGGTATGTTTTCCGACCTAATTACGCACCCGGTGCTTCATATCCACCATCAAAGGCAATGGGTATGAAAGCACTGCCAGTTACCCAATAATGGACCTACATGACTTATGAACCCCAAAATAAACCCCTCAAAATGACCACAAAGTGGGTACTGCGAAACTCTACCAACATACCAAACTCATATCCATATGTCCAAGCACGGCCAAGTTACCCGATAACGACCCCTGGATAAACCCTTAAATCGCGAAAAATGGCCCCCTCGAACAACTGACCACAAAATCGTATGGCGAACTCTACACCCACACCAAAAACTCATATCCAAACGTAAAAGCACGGCCAAATTAACCTTGAAAACGCACACTGAATTACCGTTGACCCAAAATGACCCTCGAAAAACACGTGACCACAAAACTGGTAAGGCAAAACTACCACATAAAAACCCAAACTCTTGTCCCATATATCAAAGCACAAGCCAAAGTTCATCCCCATACCGACCCCTGGATGACCTTTGCCCCAAATGAACCCCTCACAAATTTTCCACAAAACATGTACTTGGCAATTCTACCACACCATCCTTAACTCATATCCATACTCCAAAGCACGGCCAGTTATCCAATAGACCCCTGAAGACCTGTGTCTGCAGAGCTGCTACATTGATATTTTGGAATCAGGTGAGATTGATCTTGGAAATCAGGAGATTTTATTAGAAGCAGGATATGATGTAAAAAAAATTAGTGGCATTTAATGTAATACTTATGTCCTCAAGATGGATACATCCAATGGACTACTGGTCCCTTACAGTATCATTGAAAGCTTCCACATGTAAGGACTGTCCCAGGACTGTCCATGGGGATTTTTTCTAAAAAGATGACATGAAAGGTTAATGTAAAAGTCATAGAGCAGGTCACAATTGAATATTTGTGCTCCATTAGTGCGGAGGCATTTTATTTAAAAAGTGGTTTAAGCATCTGTTTTAGGGTATTTTGTAGGGTGCTGAATCCGAAATGGCTTAACATGTGCGCCGTTTCGTTTTCACCGTCAAAATTCCGAAAAAAAAAAAACAAAATGACGCCATTTCAACACTATTTTACTAAAACTGGGTTTAAGGCAACATAGGAAGTTAGAAGTGGTGGGCCCATCCACCATGGGTTATGACACTGATGATTCTTTTTGCTACTACAAACTTGTACCTAGCTGGTTTTGCTTCCTATCTTTGAATTCAAGATGGCGCACCATTTTGTTAGGATCCACATCTATCCAGCGCCTTTCATGCTAGGGGCCTAGAGACCTAGCCATGCAAGCAATATGCATTTTTGTGACACTGTATTCCCTGTGCGTACTACCAAACTTGTCCTAGCTTGGGTTTTGCGCCATTTTTGACATTCAAGATGGCTGCCAATTTATTAGGATCAAATATTCAGTGCCTTGCATGTTTATGGAAGAACATGCAGGAGCATAATACCCCAATTTTAATTTTTATGGTACTCTCCTTATACCTAGCCTTGTTCTACTGCCATTTTGAAATTAAGATGGCCCCATATGGGTTAGATCAGCTATCCATCGCCTTTCATGTTATAGACAAACCTACAGAACCCTTATGAAAGTTGAAATACTTTCTCCACACAACATGTCCCCCCTCCAGGAATTGTCACCCCACGGGGCAAACCATATGGCAGGCCTTCAGCCCTGGTTATTCACATAGCAAGTGAAGCAATGGCGGACCGGAGAAGTTTCTTTTCGCAGACGACCAGGACACTTCTCTTCAGAAAATACAACAAAAAACACAAAACTACATACAAGCAGCAACACAAAACATACCGGCTCTCAGACTTCCAAACCTATGAACCAGTCCATAAGTCCTATAATTCAAGCAAACCCCTAAAAAACAAGACATTACATCAGCATGCCAGAGAGTCTCGGCCACGATTCAGTAAGCGGTATGGAAAATGGTACGAGGCCGTCACAGTTTGTAATCTTCCGCATGTGAGCAATTACTCAAATTTACCGATCTTGCAACTATATAACTGTTATCAATCGGGGGGGGGATACCACATTGTGGAAGTAATTATAGTCGCCGTACTCATAGTCTGGCTACAACGGTAAAGTAAGATTCATTTGACTCCATTCACGGCAACATTAAGTTTTCAACGCTGTTATTCCGTTGTCATCTATGGACCCCGGACTTGGCCCCGGCAGAAAACAATTATTTCACACCGGTCCTTCACTCTGAATTTCAGAATCACCAATCAATAAGACCAGAGCATTTCAAATTGGTCACATTAATGGCAACATGTCTGGTCAATCAGAATATTATATGACCGCTATCGATTTGAAGACACCTATTTTTAAGATTCTGATACACAATTCGACAAACAATCTTCATTTTTTGATGACTCAGTCCCTTCCATAAGAAAATTAACTTTAGAAGGAGTTCTTAAAAAACTATAAGAAACACAACAGAACTAAACCAAGAATTGGCCGTTGATGAAAAAAATGGAGTAATGGCGGAAGACATTCTTCTAGCCCCGATAGATGGTCCGACCTGGCAAAGCTATCTTATCAATCTGTGTAGAGGAGAGAGATATGTCATACTCTGTCACAGAGAGTCTTCAAGACTGTTTGATTGAACTGGTGGAAAAGTGGCGTTTTACACAAATGGGGTTTGGGGGGAAGCTGATAGTATATTAAGATCTAATTCTATACCGGGGGGGGGGGGGGGGCACTCTCATCTGAAAGTGATACGTATGTGAGGCTGTAAAGACCGTTTTCGCACCGTTTCACCCAAAGACCCATTTTTTCTAAACCTCACCCAAAGACCCCATATATTTTGAAAATTTGTATCACTGTCACCCAAGACCCCATTTTGGGGAAAATTTGTGCAAATTTGTCACCTGAAACCCCCCTATTTTGGGTCAATTTAACTGATCTCTTCCCCAAAGACCCTATTTTTTTTCCAGCCCTCTGTCACCGAATGCCCCTGTGTTTTGGAAGCCCCGAGCCTTACTCCATATCCATTTCATAGTGCTCCGGGTGCCATGTGGAGCCACCTTAGGCTAGGTTCTACATACAACCGTAAATCCAGAATGACAAGAAAGGCCTTTCTGAAAGAAGACCGATTTCAAATGCATAGAAACCGAAGTCTCGGAGAAAACATGCAAGGACACGTATGGACCGGCAACTACATTTCCTGTACGACACGGCTCGCAGGAATCAACCTGGTCGCTCTGATGAAAGGCAAGAGGGTGAGCCACTAGCCAACCCGCCCTCATCCAGAACTGACAATCGATGTCAAGAGTGCTTTCTCCAAGGTTGGGGAGCTAATTGCCTCCATCAACAAAGACACGAGAAGTAGTTCATGAGAACAGAAATACCACACATTATTTAGAACTGCTGTGCTATTCTTGCTCTAAACTAAAAGCATTTGAAAAAGGGCCAACTCACTGCCACAATATGCTGAAGTTGATAAATGCATCGGGCCTGTATATTTGAAAGATAAATCTCAACACTATTAACCGGATAACCAGGTCTGCTCTGTTTCTTTCTCTGCAAGCGAGACGGAATAAATATAGAACACACTCTTGGAATCTCACACTTGAAATTAATACTAGTCAAGATGACTTCGCCCGTGAGTGGCCAGGGCTAACAAATCAAGGCTAACTGTCAAATGACACATCTTTTTGAGAAGATCTTCCCAAGCGCAAGTGACGGACAATTTCATCAACAAAAACACAAAACCGTTCCACTGTCATCATTTTCTTCTATTAATCTCTATGGTTGCGATTAAACCTTTCATCATGTAGACACAAGTAAATTTTCTCCAACTGGTTTCCCTATATCTGCTCGTGATAATGTGAAATAGCTGATCTATCTGCATTTAAGGTTCGGTATGATAAGTACCCTCTTTCTCAATGTCCACCAGTAACTCCCGTATTTTTTTTACGGTACTCAAAATGATTGCCTCTGACCCTTTTAGAACATCAGCCAACACAGGCCTCCCTGGTTGATTGTTGCTACCTTTTGTAAAAGGTCCAAAGGTCCAATTAGAAAAACTCTCTGTTTTGGGTTTTAAAGCTAACAAAATCATACAAAAACAAAAAATTGACCAAACTATTATGTTATTTCAAAAACGCCACCAGTATCCGTACTTATCACACTTGAACATATGTATTGATGGTTTGTATCTCCATAGTCTCCCACACAAAATTTCTTGGTGTAGTTTTCGACGATTCATTAACCGGTCGATCCATCTTCAAGCAGCTTCAACATTTATCTAAATATTCCGGGCCATATCTGTCTCGTCTTAAACCCAATTCTTCCGTCGAAAACGTTAATGTCATTATATAATACCCTGGTACTCCCACACTTACCTTATTGCAATGTGTATTTGGGTAGATCAAAAACAATACAAACCTTAATAAAGTCCCATCAAAAAAAAAGACTTATTAGGATTTGTGCCATGCACACTGCTCCAACCACGGCTCCATTATTAAAAACAATTTATACCCTGACCATCTATGAATTCAACAAGTTTGTACTGGGCTTATTTATGTATAGAGTTACCTTCCAAATGATTTACCTGGCATTTTTCAAGATTATTTACTCTCAAATCATTTCAATTCACACTACCAACCCCCCCCCCACTAACCCGCATGCTATCTTCTTAATCGTCCTTACAATTTAAGTATGATTAGCCAGAAACACCATACTTAGACAAGGTCCTTTGCTCTGGAATGGTAATCAATGCGGGATTAAAAATGCAAATCTTTGTTCATGTGTTCAAAAGGAAATACAATTAACATCTTCTGTCATATTACCAATGATTCACTCTGTCTAAGTAATACTCTGTTTCTTTTATCCTGATTTTTCTTTAAAAAAACAATTATTTATCTCTGGCCATCTTACTCACACTATGCACATGTCTCGCCCTGTCTACTGTCTAGCACTTAACCGTTTTGTCTTGTCTTTGTGGTGTGATTGTCTTTCCTCGTAGTAAAGTATTAAAGATAAGTAATTGTAACTTATTTGGGTGACCTTATTTTGCGAGCATTGCTCCTCTTGGTCTTTCCCTCCAATGTTATTTAAATCTGCTGTATCTTATGTTTTTCCTGGTGAAATAAACTAAACTGAATGTGAAATAGCTGATCTATACACATTTAAGGTTCGTCTGATAAGTTCTCTCGCTCATGTCCACCAGTACCTACTCCATTATTTCTTTTATAGGTCTCAAAAGGGATTGCATATACCACTTTTAGAACATCAGCCACACCGGCATCCCTGGTTGATTGTTGCTACTTATGTGTAAAAGGTCCAACTTGGAGCATAATTCGGCAACCTGTTCCAAAAAGCCTGTTGACAATGATCTGTGCCTGAGAGTTCCCCCGCCGCAAGTGTAATTTTGACATTAGTGGGTCTGGCTGGCTATTGTGAGGTTGTCATTTGCCTTTCCCACTGTGGAAGAAACAGAAGTGGTGCTACAAGTTGAATCAGAAATGGATAGCAAGCTTGGTTTGCCATAGCCTTGTCTCTCTTTATTTTGTTCAAAATCTGAAGCAAGCGACCCCAATTTAAGGGGTGTAATAGCTCACCCTCCGTTCTCTTGTTCATGTCATAGATGCCTTCGACTGCCTTCCAGGTCCAAGTTTCCCAGATGCAGACCGGGCCACTTAATTGGCTTAATAATTGTCGGTTGAAATTTCATTTCTTTCTTTCTGAATATCTCTGTATGCATTCAACGTCCACTCTACTACTCCGGTCATTGAACACTCTGAGTTGAAGTTCTGCTATCTCTTTTTTCTGCTTTCCGGGTGCATGAAAGGCAATGAAAGGCTGACATCGACTGATCAGGCACCATATAGGAATCCTCAGTGTCCCAAACGATGCGTATATTGGCTCTGCATGTCTTTGTCTATAAAAACATGGAAGGCCTTGGATAGCTAATCCCTTAATATGCGGGCCATCGAATTTCGAAATGGCAGCAAACCCAAGCTATGGCCCAGTTTTGTAGTTGTCAATATGGAAACTTTAGTGTCACAAACATGCGTATTGCTCCAAGGCCTGCATATCTTTGTCTATATAACATGAAAGGCGTCGGATAGCTGACACTAATAATATGTCGGCCATCTTGAATTTTCCCAAATGGCAGCACGCACACGCTAGTACAATTTTGATGTATACCATATGGGATCCCTCAGTGTACCACCATGCGTATTGCTCTGGCATGTCTTTGTCTATAGCAGTAAAGGCATAATACGAGTAATTATCTTATATGGTGGCCCATCTTGAATTTTAAAAAGGGCACAAACCAAGCTGGTACAAGTGTTTTGTAGTACCAATATGGAATTCCCCAGTGTCAATAAACATGGGTATTCCCACCACTTGTAACCTCTATGTTGCATTAAAACGTGCACCGGCGGCACCTGTTAACAGCCATTTTTTGAAGTCAGCACCCTCAATATCTCTGAAACACTTCTTAATTAAAAAAAAAACCACTGTTTAAAAAGAATGCCTACGTAATTTAGAAATTAAATCAAAATCTAAACCTGTCCTATCAACTTGAAAATGTTCGTACTTGAAAACGGACCACCTACACTACATAGTTACGAACGGCATCTTGAGATTATCTCTTTAAAATACGAGTCTTTCTCCAAAAATTGACATGGCTCCCGCCGTCTGAAAGCCCCATTTAAGGAACTGTCATTATGCACTAAGTCCTTCTGGAGATTTTAAAAAAATATAGAAATTAAAATTGTCTAAGTAAAAGTCAACTCTAAAGGCTCATAACTTGAAAACGGGACCATCTACAAACATATGAACTGCATCATGATGATAGAGCTATTTAAAATACGCTTTCCGAAAAAATTGACATGGCTTTCCGCCGTCTGATGACAGCCCCCTTTTAGGAACTGTCAAGTGGGTAACAAAGTCCACAACCAGCCACTAAATAATTATAACTTAACACTTTGCATTAATAGCATGATGGAGCACTATTAAAAAACAGCAATCAAACAGGTTCATTATCTTGTAGGCCTATCCTTTTGGCCCACTGTCGTTAAAGCCGACTCAGAGATTTCCCGATGAGGGGCGCCCTCAATTTTCACAAAACAAATTGTGTTTTTTTTTTTTTGTCATGTACATATGCTGTCCATATACTAATCAACTGTGTGGAATAACTAAGCCTCAACTCGAAGTCCTTCATATAGAAAATCACTTTTTGTTTAACAATTTCGGCTCCGGAAATTTTGTTATACACATCTCCTATGGCAACTGTATATACACATAAATGTTTACTGCATCAAAACGAAAAGTCCGATTCATCTCAAACTTTGGAATTGAGCACTCTAGGTGACTATCTTAGTTTCTAGTTGACTATTTTTAATTAATGGATTAAAAAAACTTCATATTCCGAATGCTTCATGAGTCAGAACTTTAATTTAATTTGGTTACATTTTAAAGACACAGCACGCCTATAGCAGTGTATATGGTTAACTATGAAATTTGCTGTGGCTGGTCCAGCCGAAAGTCGGGAGAACAAAAAACGATGTCCACGAAATAGACTGGGAGTTACCCGTTTAATTCCTAGCCGTTTACCCTCACGGTCTGTATTTTCGTTCGTTGAAAAAAAAACGTCAACAACAGTTAAAACGAACTGACGCATTTTGGCGCTTCCCGTAAGCAATTCTTGCACCATAAATCGTTCGTAACCGGGTTCGCCCGGCTTTGCATTCGATCATGAATATCATCTTGAACCATAAATGGTTGTGTTGTACTTACATATGTTATGTGTTAATCAAAAATAAAGCAGTTGAATATCCCAAAGGACGATTCACTGTGGGAAGCTGTCATTTGTATTCCTTTTTTGTAGATCCGGGTAATATATAGATCCCTCTGTAACTGAAGCACCGCTAATGGGGCCGTGTTATGGCGGTGTATATGCCGAGTCGCTCCACTCACAGTACATAACTTTGGGTAAAAACGGGGGATTTCCCATGTTTTCGTAAAAGTCGAAAACCATTTCTTAGGAGAAATCATTGAACCTGTTAACTTACTTTCACTGACGGCGGGTAAGTATTTAGGTGACAATCTTTACTTCAGCAATTTAAAATAATACTGAAACAATGCGGTTCTCGAACCATCTAATTCCTCGCCTGCTTCCAGAGTATCGCTGTACGACAAATAGCAGCAGCACACAGATTGCAACTGTACAAGTAGCGTGTTCCCAAGAAGTTTGTGGCAAGCAGATACGTGGGAGATTGCAGGTATCCCCTCCCCAATACCCTACCAACCAACACCCCTATGGCAACACCCCCACCCCATCACCAACAACCCCACCCCTTTTCCAACCCCAGCAACACCCACTCCCCCTCCCAAGCACCTTGCAACACCCCACCCTTCCCCAACGACCCCAAAACAACCACAGCCCCTACACAACACCCCGCAACACCCCCAACCCTCACCAACACCACCCGCCACACCCACACACCCCCAACACCCCGCAACAACACCCCACCGCCCTCCCCAAACCCTCCGTCCACGCACCCCCTGCCCCTCCCAGACACCGCCACAACACCCTGCACTACCCCACCACCCTCCCACCCTTCGCAACACCCCCCCCCGCAACACCCCAGCCCCATCCCACCACGCCTCCACACCCCACCCCTCCCCAACACCCTCAACACCCCACCCTGAACACCCCACCGGCCCCCATCCCACACACACCACCCCAACCCCACTCCCATCAGCCCACACCCCAATCCCTCCCCACAACACCCCCGTCACCCTCCCCACCCCCCCCGCCCCCCCCCACCCCCGGTCCCGCACCCCGCCCCTCTCCCCCCCCACCACGCCCAAACACCCCACCCCTCCCCACCACACCACACAACAGTACACCCCACCCCCTCCCACACCCTCACACTCCTTCCCCAACAACCCGCACCCCCCACCCCGCTCTCCAACCACCCATTGCAACACCTACCCCCTCTCCAAACCACCCTTCAAACACCCACCCCCTTCCCCACAACCACCACCCACCTCACACCACCCACCCAAACCCCACACCCTCCCCAACACCACCCCAAACCCACCCTCCCAACACCCCTCAACACCCCCACCCCCTCCCCACATCCCATCAATAAACCCACCTCCCTCCTCAACACCCCTCGAACAACCCTACCCCCCTCCCCAACACCACCCCTGTCACCACCCCCACCCCCCCTCCTTCCCCTCAAGCATCCCCACCCCCCTCCCCTACGCCCACAAACTCTCTAACGTAAACAAACAACTCAGCACCAATCGTTCCCCCCGAATCCCCCCCCCCTCCCCAACAAGCAGAACCGCAACCCCAACCCCAAAACAAACCCCAAACAAACCCCCCAAAAAAAAAACAATACAGAAATATAAAACTCGCCACCCCCCACCACTTCACCCCTTCCCCAAACAAACGCCTGCATAACCACCCACGTCCTTGGTCGGATTACACTAAACCCTGTACCCACTGTGCCAGGGGGGTATGGGGAAAAAACCCATATACCGGCATCCACCCCCCCCTCGTCCCCTCCCTGAAAGTGGGTCCCAGCCCCGCTCAAGGGGCCGAGAGCGGGCCGGGGTGTCGTATCCCCGTGGGGGAAGCTCGCCGCGCGTGGCCCCTACCACACTCAGCGGTGCGCCAGATATGAGTGAGGGTGGTGAAGAGGTTAGGGCGGTGCGTGGAATATAGAGGGGAGCAGGCGAGAGGTAAAGTCTGGGGTCCCCCCATGCCGCGGGCCACCTAGAGAGACCCAAGACCCTTCATTAAGGCTGACCGAGTAGCCCTGCACAGGGCACTGGGCCCTGCGACCCCGGGCTCCAAACCGGGCAC
Organism: Ophioderma brevispina; assembly: GCA_023653785.1. Classification (NCBI taxonomy): domain Eukaryota; kingdom Metazoa; phylum Echinodermata; class Ophiuroidea; order Amphilepidida; family Ophiodermatidae; genus Ophioderma; species Ophioderma brevispina. The sequence continues at coordinate 40,995 of JAMKCH010001384.1, forward strand.
CAAGCCCTCCCGGGTTCACGCTCCCAACATGAGGCAACAGCCAACCCGCCTCCCCCCCCCACCCCCTTCCGCCCCCACACCTCCACACCCCCCCCCCCCCCTCCCATCGCCCCCCTCCCCACCCCTCCCCCCCCCCCTCAACCCACCTCCCCCACCCCCCGCCCTCCTCACCCCCCTCCCCCCCACCCCGCCAGCCCCACCCCACCGATCCCAAGTCTCCCCCCCCCTAATCCTCCAGCCGCCCCAACCCCCATCCCCCCCCCCTGGGACCTAACGCCATCCACGCACCCCCCCACCTCCCGCCCACTCCGCTCCCCCCCCGCCCAGCACCCCCCCTCACCCACGCCCGTCCACCGCCCCCTCCCCGCCCTCCGCGCCCCACCCCCGTCCCCCCCCACCCCGAGCCGCCCACCCCACCCCCTCCCCAACTCCCCTCAACCCTCCCACCCCCCCTCCCACCACGCATTGTTAGGTTACTCAACACCCCACGCGTCCCACCCCATATACACCCTTCCCCACCCCACCCCTCCCCACACATTGTACCGCCTCCTCACAACCACCGCCCCCAACCCTCCCCAACATCCCACATCCTCCCCCACCTCCCAACCCACCCCACGCCCCATCCCTCACACGGAAAATCCCCACGCCCCCATCACCCCACCACCCCAGCGACTCCCATCGCCCCACCACCCCCCCCCGTCCCACCCCCCCCCTCACCCAACCCCCGCCCCACAACCCCTCCACCGCCCCTCTCCAACACCACCACGATCAACAAAACCCCCCCCCCCTCCTCAAGCCCACCTAAATCATCAACCCAATCCCCTCCCCAACACCTCCCTCAACACATCCCACCCCCGAACAGCACCGCTCACACCCCCACCCCCCCAACCCCCTCCTCACACCCCTCCCCAACACCACCGGTTCACCATACCCACCCCTCCCCATCACAAACACCTCAACATTCCCACCCCGCCCTCCCCAACACCGTTACCTCCTACACCCCTAACCCCTCCCCCAACACCCCTCACACCCTCCCGCCCCCCTCCCCAACACCACCATAACAACCCCACCCCCTCCCCCCCAACACCCGCCCACACCCCCCAGCCCCAGCCCTCCCCACACCCCCCACCCCTTCCCCCACACACCTCAACACTACCCTCCCCAACACAACGCTCAACAAACCCACCCGACACCCCACCCCCCTCCCAACCACCCCCACACACCCCCTCCCCAACGCCTCTCAAACAACAACGCACGCTCCCCAACCACGCACCGGGCCAAAATCGACCCACCTCACAACCCAACGCCCTCCCCAAGCACCCCTGCAACACCCCAAGCCCCCCCAGTGCCCCCAAAAACCCCAAGGCGACCAACCCTCAACACCCCGGCACCCTCCCAACCGCCTTGCAACCCTCGCCCCCGGGGCGGGGGCTGCTCCCCAACACAACCTGCAACACCCCACCGCCTCCGTCACACCCCGTCCCAACACCCCCAAACCTCCCCCCCCTTCCCAACATGCCCCGCAACCAAAACACCCCACCCCTCCCCACACACCTGCAAACAACCCCAACCCGCACCCCCCCCACACCCTCAACACCCCACCCCATGGGTTTCATCAAATTATATTAGGCTTAAGGCCAGATATGCCGAACACGTCGAAAGTTCCCTACTGAGGGCCAAATACACCTGAAATCTATGTTCCCTTTATATTTTAGAGCAAGTTAAGGGCCAAGGGAATCAGGATGTGGCGGGCCGGATTTGGCCCTCGGGCCGCCTATTGAGAACCCCTGCCCCACCCCCTCCCCAACACCCTGGCACACCCCCACCCCCTTCCCCAACACCCTGCAACCCCCACACCTCCCCACCAGAAACCCCTCCCCCAAACCAAACACGAGACAACCCCCACCCGCCTCGCCCAACACGCCGGCCGCCGACCCCCACCCCCCTCCCCAACACAGGGGGGAGGGGGAAGAGGAGGGGTGGGGAAAAAAATGGGGCCCGTCAGGAGACCCCACCCCTCCACAACAGGGGGGGGCGCCGCCTCCATCAACAACACCAGCAGAAAGGTTCAAAATCGACAAGTGCCAGCCCCCCCCCGGTCAAACCCAACTGCGCGCCAACACCAGAGCATGCCCCACCCCAATCCCTCCAACACAGAAAAACCTCAACACCGCCGCCTAAAACCACCCCACCCAGAGCCCTCGCCAAACACACCTCAAACCCCCACCAGCCCTTCCCAACACCCCGTCAGACATACCCCGAAACCACGTAACCCCATCCCCAAGCACTCCCCCATCCCTCCCCGAACAAAAAAGCCACCGCAACACCCAACCCCGCTTCCCCCGAAAAAAAAATAACACCAAACCAAATCTCACAACCCCACCACGCCTCCCCCCCCCAACACCCCACCCCTTCTCAACACCCCTCAGATACCCATCCCCCTCCCCAACAACCCCATCCCCCTCCCCAACACCCCACCCCCCTCCCCAAACACCCCACCCACCTCCCAACACCCTCCAACGCCCCATCGCCCATCACCCTCCCGCTCAACACCCCAACCCTCCCCAACACCCCAACCCCTTCCTCAACACCCCCTCACCACACCTCCATCCCCCTCCCCACACCCCCTTCCGCCCTCCCCACCCTCCACCAAGAGTAAGGCCCCTCTCACCCAGCACCACCACCCCCGTCCCCCACACCCCCTCCCCCCGCTCCCCAACAGCAACCAAGCCCCTCCCACCCCCCTCATCCCTCTCCCCCCCCAGTCCCCCACCACATCCACTCCCCAGCCCCCCACCCCCGTTTCCCTGCTCTCACCCCCCCACCTGTCACCCCCCGCCACCCTCCCTACCCTTCCCCCCCCCCCTTGCCCACCCGCCCGGGCCTTCCCAACCCAATACCCCCACCCCTCCCCAACACCCCACCTGCTCCATGACATCAGAAATATTGCCTATCCAATGTACTGTTTCAGCTATACATCAACTGCGCATATTTAATAAGGTCATTGTAACATCAAAATGCCCCTTTAATTGGCCCACAATGCACTTTGACCCTAATTATATTCACACAAAAGATAATGCCAGACTAGTCTTTCATGTGGTTTGAAGAAATTCTTTTGATACAGGTGTAGATTTCACACTGACCATTGACAACCTGATAACATTTGGTTGGAAATGGACCAAGCATTTAGGCATTAGGTTTTCAATTTTAAAAGATAATCACAGGAATGCCCCTTTAAGTGCCCACATGCATTTTGACACAATTATTATTCACCACCAAAGATGTTACCATATCGTAGTCTCATGTAGCGAAGGAATTTTGCATATCCAATGTACCATTTAAGCGCTACAGTCAATTTAAAAACAAACAACGCCATATTTAATTGATCAATTGCATCAAACAATGCCCCTTTAAATTGACCACTTGCACTTTGACGCAATTGTGATTCATACAAAGATTACGCGCATAGAAGTCCTCATGTGCCGAAGGCATATTTGCATATCCGATGTACAATTTCAGTGATACAACAAGCAATTATGCAATCTTTAATTAGATCAAGTGTATCAAAAATGCCCCTTTAATCGGCCCCACATGCACTTTGAACCCAATTATGTTCACCCAACAGAAGAGATGGCATGGGGCATAGTAGTCTTTCATGCGCGAAGGAATTTTGCCTATCCGATGTACGGTTTCGAAGATACAGTAATTACGCATATTGTAATTGACGCTCATTTGCATACCTAAGCCGCATGCATCACACACGTTCAAATTGCAAAAAGAATCGCACCATGATAGGCTTTTGTTCAGCAGTGAAGATCCTTTATCAACAATGTAACCGGTTTCAAAATTTAGCAATTACGCTGTTTTTTGCATATTACTTTATAGCTCATTTGCATACTTAGATTTTGCCCGAAATACTCCGAAATCTAAACAGTTCGAGAACTCTCCATCCTGCTCCATCCACCAATACAAATCATCATTAAAACGCCTTACGGAACTCCAGAAAACTTGTACACAAGCCTTGGCGGGAAAATTGCGTTAATATGCAAATTAGATACTTAATTGCATTTTTACGCCCAAAATCTATCAGGTCTAAACTGTGGACCCGCTTCTTTCCACCACGTTACACCATCATCATAACCCCTTTCCGAACTCCAGATAAATCGTACCAAGCCCTGAAAACGGACGTCAAGCACACAAGATAGCATGACAGACAGACAAACAGACGACAGACAGACAGACAGACAGATCAGACAGAACAGACAGCCCGAAAGTGATTACTAAGTCTCGTCTGCGGGGAACAAAGTTCAGGCGAGACATAAAAGTTTAATAGTTGCTGACGATACCGTGTATTGAATTTTTCTAACGTGTATGACCGCTTTCCGTTCGTGTACACGTTTACACGTCACACCAAGCACTAGTCAGAACCCATTTGAACAGACTTTGTCGACTTTAATAATCTTGTGTCGTTAATTCACTCACTTTGTAAAGACTAGTATCTTTTTGGCCTACATGTGTTAATTACTTATTTTCTTATTGTTTTATACTTTTGATGTCAACAACACCATAATTTTCCATGACCCCTGAATGACTTTGACCCCAAATGACCCATCCAAATCGTTGACCACAAACCTCGTACTTTGGAGCTCTACCACAAATCCAAAATCCATTATCCGTATGTTAAGGACGGCGAAACGCATAACCGGCGGAAAAACCCACAAAGTTGATTTTTTAGTAAATATAGAATTTTGTCCATATGGGGTCAAAGGTCACCTAGGGCCACTAGAGGTAAAAGGGCACATGGGTCACCATAGGTCATTCTGCGAATACCAGTAAGAGTCCTGGACAAGTGGTTCCTTTAGTTTGTCATAAGCATTTTAGTTGCAGAGTGTTTTTATTATATATATTGACAAATGGGTTCAAGGCCATACAGGGGGGGGGGGTTTTTTTTTTTCCCCATTGAGCCGGCCCACTCCATATGTATAATACTCATATGAGACTTTGGCCAATGATTCTTTTGACTATACGTGTGCAGGTACTGGGGCAATGTTCACTAAACAGTAACATTCACACTCCAGGTTTCCACGACGCACTGCCTTACAATGCTCTGTATTGCAGCAAGCTCGATAACAATCGTATTGAGTCTCTTTTAACAGCAATACATTGACGCTTAGTTAAATTACACATAATAAGGATATCAGAGAGTTCATTGCATACATTGGTAGCAGAGAAAATTGTCGGGTTGTACGGGTTTTAAAAAATGTCTCTACCCGGATTAATTTCGTATGTTTCAGGCCACTTTTGAGGGAATTCCTCGATCAAAATAGAGGATTACTACTGACAAATTTCCCTGACTCTTGTTGAACATTTTAGGATATTCTAGTCAAAATGTAATGAATTCCTGGCAGATGTGTTCCCAAGATTTCCGCTTAGTATTGATATGCGTACCGCGGGGGGGAAACCAAAAAAAAAAAAGGAACACTATAGTTTAAATAAGGTAGGTGGGAAATAAGCCCGGAGACCACCAAAGCGAACAGAATGGTGTAACACGCTTTTTCAACGAGCGGGATAATTATAAAGGGTAAAAGTCGAATGTTCGCCAATCATTTAGTGGAGCAAACCGCGACTATCATAAACCCGTCAAAAGTAAGGCAAGTGTGTTTGTCTCTCAACTCGCAATAGAATAATTATCGCAGTGTAAGGTAATTTAAAAAATATTTACGAAGTATACCTCCACTGCTGTCGAAGTATACCCTCTTTTGTTTATCATATTTTAATATCGTCATATTTATATCTAGAAAATGGAATATATTCAAGTGTCTTCAACTTTCCAAGGACCACTTATAAATTCAGACCTGGCTTTTCAACAGTTCCAAGGTGCCTTAACGGTCAACGTGGTGGAAAATAGTTTAGAGTAAACAGCCACCTGGCTGGTAGCAGTATCGCAGCAATGTCCTTCATGTCGAAAACCGCCAACAAGAACTTAATAATGACAAACCGATAAGGTTTCTGGCTCAGCGTACACCAACATATTTTCTCAAACACCTCCAAATATAACCATATAATGAACCTACAAAATCACATCTTTGCGTCCAAAACAACAAACCCAACTTTTTCATCCATCCTATAAACCGGTAAACATTAATCATAGTCAGTATAACTAAATGCCCTAATGGAAAAAAAGGCTTGCCTTCAACAAAGGACGATACCATCGATAACCAAATTTGCTAAGGTACGGATTTGATATGTTTGCAGTTTCTAAAGGTAGGCCAAATTGGTCTCTCTACGTAACTTATTCTTGAATATGCTTTTGAGTTGGTTGCAGAAATAACCCCGAGTTAGTACATAACTCAAGTCTGATCTCAAGTAAAACAACTTCTTTTTTTGTTGTCATCCTCTATTATAGTCGGCGAGACCTTCAATCCAGTGAGAAATTTGTTTTCACAACTAAATCTTACTCAGTCAAATGAACCGCACGTGTGTTTTGACCTCGTCCCTGTAAGCCCTTGGTAGATATGGTAACATGATCCCATTTCATTTTTCGCCCGAAGAACCCCACTAGAACTGGTTATAGGTGCACACATAAACCAATAGCATTCAGTAAGAAAGACTGACAAGCGGCGTCTCAAATGTATGTCCAAAACTTGACAAAAGATACAAACGTTACCCAACCCACTTCCCTCACTGAATTTTAAAAAATCAAGCCAACACGAGATTCCCCATGTGTCCGACTCCTACCTAGGCAGCTTTTGTCAAAATGCAAATAAAACGCCTCGACTAGTAGAGAAATAAGAGCCACCTTCAAAACATACGGCGGACTCTCGAATAGCAATCACATCATTTCAATGAATTGATGGTTACAAAGTTGAATTTTTTAATTCATCTGAACCGTTAGCCTTAGTAAATCCATGTGTACCTACGTGCAACTTCGTCGCAATCTGTCGAAATTTCGCAATTTTGTATGTTCTGTCGGACAACAGACATAATTTACAGCACAGTGACCTATGGGACCGTGGGAAACAAGCACAAAAACGCAAGAGCGGGATCAACCACATTTTGTAAATAAGCTTTTCTGAAGGATATCTATGAACAAATAATAAAACGAAAGTGTTGGAATAACGAAATGCACCTTAATATTTAAAAAACACAAAGCTAGAATTTCAGTTTCTCGGCTTTCACACTCGCTATATTCAAGAATATAGAGCTGTGGGCCGTACCTTTGACATTTGGCAAGTTTGACCTTCCATCCACGTATGATGGATCCCATGGTGCACCTGTGGCACAAGTTTGGCTCCAATTGACTTCACCTTTTCATCGTGAGGTCATTTTACATTTTAGCCTATTTTTTCATCAAACTTTCTCACTCGAATATATGAGGCTCCCATGGTTCCAAACCTGACATAAGTTTGATATAAAATTGGATTGATGAAGCCAAATTATTGGTCAAGCTATTAGTTTGCAAAAATATTGGGCGAGACGCAGTCGAGCCCAAGATTTTTAAATTGAAAACTCATGGCAAGACCAATTATATTGGGCGTAAATCATCCAATTTATCGTTATCAGTTTTGGATCCGATATTTTTCACTTCCACACACTTGGACTCCTCAAACATGATAATGGTTACAATGAACTGTCAACTTTTGAAAATGGAGGTGAATTTTTGAATTTGAAAAAACATAACCATTTAGTGACACACCCACATCAACAACACATCTACCGTTGTCCCAAAAAAAACGCAACACTTGGTGGTAGGAGCCGGGCAAAAGTTTTTTAACAAAAACAACATGACTACGTATTCTTTTGTTTAAGTAAATGGAGTGTGTAGCTAATATCCCTGAAAGTTCATAAAGGTAGAGCAATATTTTAATGATATACCGCAGGCCCCATTTAACCAAATTGAGGCGCTATTAACTACAAATACGCCAGGGCGTAACCAGTGGGGGCCGGGGGGCAAGCTGCCCCCCTCCGGACAAAAAATCGGGAAGGGGCGCCAAAAATGGGAAGGAAAAAAAAAAAAAAAAGAACGACGAGAAAAAGAGAAAGAACAAGAGGGAAAGAGAAGGTTAATTTGAAAACTAGAATGAAAGGAGGAAAAAGAACGGGAAAGAAGAGGAACTGAGGCAATAAATAAAAAGAAAGTAGGGAAAGTCTTTAGAATTTTTGGACTGTAAAAATCATGTGTTTCTATACCCAGCGAGCGCAGCGAGCCGGAAAAATTGGCGCTGAAAATCGGGGAAACTTCGTGAGTCTTGCCCCCCCCCCCCCCCCCACCCCCCACCCCCCCGGAGGCTCAGGCTGGTTACGCCCCTGAATACTGCACTGTTACGTTTTTGGCACCCAGAACCCCAATAGAATCTTCTAAGTCCCATCTGAGACCATTTCATTTTTTTAAACAGCTACTGCAACAGACTTAAACCTAATGTTTCCATTGGTAATAACGCTAAACATGCTTTTACCACTTAAAAGATCGAATTAAGGAATGTATGAGCAATACACTCTTCGTATTTCCAATAGACATCATTGGGTATTAGACTAATCATCATCATCAATTTTGTGACGGCACACAAATATTTATTTAACCAAAATTTAATTTGACCAGAAATGAATATACGGATATTCATAAAAACAAATACTCATAAATATTGTTATTGAGATTTGTGTTGAAAAATTTTAGAAGTAACATTATTGTCCAGTAAAGCAAGTTGCAGCCAACGCATTTATCATTTTATGTAATGTGGACTTTGTCTATGACTTAGTCATAGTTTTTATACCGTCTTGAAACATATTTTATCACCAATAAATTAATGTTTTATCATTATCAGTTAAATAATAAGTATGTAGATGCAGTCATTTGACCCAGTAGAAGGTTTTCTGCAAGAATTTGGGCAAGTAAATGTTGATTGCAATCAATATGTATTTTCCATTCTGTTCTTCATTGTCAGTCTGATTCTTGGAGATTTTGGCCCGAAATCATGCTCCAGGAGCAAATATTTTCAACTCGTCCCATAGGGGCGCTATTCATTATTATGTGTGCGCTTTATTCCGTTAATGTTTATATTGAAGTATTACAAAAGAACGACTTCCTGTCGGCTCGGATTGCGTGGCGTGTGTCTGTGGGCGCTCGTCTTGTTATCTAAAGGTCGTGGGTTCGAATCCCACTCCAGGAACAAAATTTAGTTTATGATTTTATTTGTATTTTAGAGTTGGAGATTGGAATCATAAAAACATCAGAGTTGTGGATTGAAGTAGAAAAATATTGAATAGCTGCCTTATGAGATAATAAGACTGGTCATGGTCCTGGAGCATGATTTCGGGCCAGAATCTCCGACGTGCTGTCAGTCTTGTGGTTACCAGCTCCTCATTTTTGTAAAATGGGTTCTGCGGGTTACTTGATTCTGGGGTCATATCTTAAAAACTATTGATTCTACCGTTATGAACTTTTCAAGGATATTAGCTAACAGTCCCAACTTACCTTACAACAAATAATAAGTAGTCACATGCTTTTGTTCAAAACTTATGGCGCCTGCCACCAAGTGTTGCGTTTTTTTTGGGAGCACACGGTACACAAAACAGATTGCTAAGTGGTCCTGCCATCTATAACTAGTATATAACTGGCAGCCCACAAAAAGGATCAACGCATGCCAAGATGCTTTACCAAGCATTAAATGCCTCCTACTGCCTTATCACACGACTTCCACAGTCCGATTTTAATCTGTTTATCCATTCACCCGCACAAAAAGAAGGGATTCAAAAACCACCCTTGGATCATAATCCCTCTGCCGCAATCTATGATAGGCAAGCAATCATTACTGTAGAATATTTTGAAAACTAATGTCCGAATACGTAAAAGTGTAAAAGTATATTGCATATTCAACATGTTGCGGCGGTCTTCGGTGTGTATTTGTTGTTGTTTTTGTTATATAAGAAGTTAATGTACATCGTTATGCGTTCAGCTTTACTGCCCAAGACTGCCCAGTGTGAAAAATAAAGGATGAGAGTGTGGATTTTCGTTGGGCACCCATGCTCGTTCCAGCAGTTCTGAAAGTGACCTCTAACTGGACCAATTTTCAGTTAAAATATAACCGGCCCCTAATTGGACCAGCTTTGGTGAAATTATACTAGTTTTCAGTGAAATATACACCTAACGGTACGGCAGTAATATGACATCCTTACTGTGCTTTTTTAAGTATATTTTCCACTAGTATTATCCCAGTTATATACTCTCTTTTGAAATTACACTTATAATGTATTATAAACATCTTTACTTGTATGCAAAATATTTTTGATTAATATTGTAACAATTAATTTTTCACTGTAATGCATTATTTACATAATTATTTATCATATTGTTTTTGCTGTAGGCCTATTCTATGATGAACAAATAAAAATTGATTGAAGATTGAAGGTAATTTACAGTGAGATTACACCCCTTGCGGGACCTGTTCTCAATACATGAAAAAAGATACACATTTAAAATAGCCCACATACAAGAAAAATACTGCAAGTAAACTTGCGACATCCCCCTGGCAAGATGGCAGTCTGGAACATGACCTCAGATGACCTTTGACCTTGGTCCATGACCTTTGACACCATCCACATATGAAGGAACCCCTATTGTACCATGTGTACCTTAACCCCAAGTCTGGTTTAAATCGGACTTCAACTTTTCGAAGAAGACACAAAAAACGAAAACCTAACCAAAACCTAACCAAACTGGAACACACCCATACATACACATACATACAGACATGCGCATCCTCGCAATATCCCCCTCTGCTTTTCAAGCCGGGGGATAAAAATGACACTTGTACTACTGCAAGAAAAAATACACACTTAGGGTTATTTTGCTGATATGTTTAGGTTAATTTTTCCTATTTGTATCATTGAACCAGTCACAATCACAACTGAATTTGTACCCCCAGTGGGACTAGAACTTGATTAATTTGAATTTGATACCCCTAGCGGTAGTCCCGCATTTGCAGCTAGTCCCCTCTTTTTTTCGGAACGAGCATGGGTTCCCAAGCAAAATCCAAGAACCCCCGGGCGTGTTGATCGGTTTCCATGGATGCGGCCATATGTTTGAGTATTTACTTTGCAGCATTCATCGCGTGCTGATTCGCTGATTCCCAATGACCCGGAATCTTTTCGCAATGAAGAAACAACCACGAACTGAGAATTTTCTCGAGCCAGAAAATCTGAATAGGATTAACCTCTGAAGGGCCACTTGAGAGAATATGAATAACAATTGCAATTATGGGGCGGCAGATAGATCGTTCAAACGTCAAGTGGGTCGTTGTGGTTCCTTCTTATCTCTTTCTTCCATGATAAGGTAAGAAATCTATTGAGTGTCTACTCTATATGAAATTACTATTGACATAACATGTGGCTGCCTCAAAATCTCTCGTTGCACCTTTAAGTGCCGCCATTGGATCTAAACTTTTCTGGCAAATGCATGTTAAGTCTTTTTGCTGACCAAGCACCATTGCTTTAAGTGGTGCATGACTCTGACGAATTTTCACTAATGGGACATTCTTCAGGAAGTCACACATGTAACCCAACTTTTTTTAAAATTATTTTACACCCATGACACAGCAACCAATCGAGCAAAAGTGGAAGCACTATTCTTGGTTAGATTTGGATAAAACCTAACCTTGCTAGATTGGTTGTTTTGTCATGGGGACAAATAAAATTCGGTTACATGTGTGACTTCCCCCAAAATGGCCCTATTGGGGTTTTCCTCTATATCTAAACCGCAAACTTTTTTTTTCCTCTTTTCTCTTCTCTCTCTTAACACACATTTTTGGTGTTTCAACTCTGGCATCAATAGAGTGGACATTTGCCCATTTCATGACTTAGTTTTTGATAGAGAACCCGTTTATTTCCCGGAGAATATAACTAACTGATTTAATTTATTCTATCTTGTACACACACCCGGTGGGCTCACCCAACCGGCACCACTGACCGCATGATCGTTACCAAGCTTTGCCAAAAACGCGGACAAATATGGCACGCCATGGTGGTTAATGACAATGGTTCCCCATTGTATGGTGGTTCTATCCCATTGGATATGTATTTGTGATACATGATTGGACGCAAAAACTGTATTACAACAGTTTCACATCTATGTTCGCTCTCGCGTGCCATATTTGTCCGCGATTTTGGTAACGATCATTACGGTCAGTATCACAGATTGAGTGAGCCCACCGGGTGTACACATATATCAGGCAAATTTGCAACTGATGCCACATGCTTTAACTAGGACACATCAGGTGGCTTTGTAGCCCGCTTTGTAGGTGCCAATTTGGTGACAATAAATGCTACACAAGCACATCAATGGTGCAGAAGCCTATCGGTGATGAAAAGGCCACATTCTGATCACAGTTCTATTACTTACAATGGAATATGCCTTGGTCAAAATTGTTTTGGTTATAGCATTTTTTTTTTTTTTTTTTTTTCACAATTTTGGTGTTTCATCTCTTGGCATACAATAGGACATTTGACTCATTTCATGACTTATTTTTGAATAGAGAAACAGTTTTATTTCCCGGGAGATATTATTCGATCTATGTACACACCCGGTGGGCTCACCCAACCGGCACCACTGACCGCATGATCGTTACCAAGCTTTGCCAAAAACGCGGACAAATATGGCACGCCATGGTGGTTAATGACAATGGTTCCCCATTGTATGGTGGTTCTATCCCATTGGATATGTATTTGTGATACATGATTGGACGCAAAAACTGTATTACAACAGTTTCACATCTATGTTCGCTCTCGCGTGCCATATTTGTCCGCGATTTTGGTAACGATCATTACGGTCAGTATCACAGATTGAGTGAGCCCACCGGGTGTACACATATATCAGGCAAATTTGCAACTGATGCCACATGCTTTAACTAGGACACATCAGGTGGCTTTGTAGCCCGCTTTGTAGGTGCCAATTTGGTGACAATAAATGCTACACAAGCACATCAATGGTGCAGAAGCCTATCGGTGATGAAAAGGCCACATTCTGATCACAGTTCTATTACTTACAATGGAATATGCCTTGGTCAAAATTGTTTTGGTTATAGCATTTAAAAACATAATTCAATTATTTACATTGCAACTATACCCATGTACATACATCCACTCGAACCCCCATCCACCACCCCACCACACACCTTTATTACATGTGCTTCCTTCCAAGGACATCAAAAGAACTGCCTATTGTTATGACAAAATAAACACAATGGTTAACTTTTGAGGGCTACTCTTCCAAAAACCTGTGCATACCCACACACAAACCTACACATCTATAAGTATATCCACCACACCCACACATTATACAGACATAAAACACATTCCAATATAAAACCATTCCACCCCCATCCAATTGAAAAAGAAAGAAATTCAAATGGAATTAAATGGAAAACTGTTTCTTCAATTACCACACGCACAGGAAATAGTGATGCCACTTGTAACATATTCTAATGTAAAGAACACTACTCTTTTGCAAATAACACACCAAGATGCTAACTGACCAGGACTAGATGAACAGAACTTTGTGTGAAAAAACTATGTCTATTTGGTGCATGTACCTATTTTGAGGAAAAGAGAACCATTAATATTACATGTACATAAAAGCATGTTCTCGAACCACTACAGTCGCTGTCAGAATTTCTCAGGCAAGCTGAATGCATGCTATGTATTATGCAAAATTAAATTGTAGTATAGGTGCACACCTCCCAATCAAATCGCATGGCGCTTGTCAAGAACTTATTTTGTGCTTCAAGGTTGGCGCATATCATGCTATGCATACCCCAATCTAGCCTGAGAAATTCTGGCAGCAAGTGTAGTGTCATCTGCTTTTGTGATCCACCTTTCCTTCACTTTCTGCACAAGTTAACCTCTAATGACCTTTGACCTTGGTATGTGACCTTTAACCCTACCATGATATGCAATTGTGTATGGTTGACCTATGACCTGAGTTTGGTGGCATTTTCAATCCATTTTATAATTTGACCTCATGACATTTGATGTAGATGACCCTTGGCCTCATTATTATAAGGTTTCCAAGTGGCATCAATGACCAAAGTTCTGTAGTATTTGGACTTTTACTTACCAAATGAGAAACTTTCTCAAAACCTTTAACCTTGGAAAACATTGCCAGACAGGCAAATGGTCAGACAGAATTATTGAGGACTGGTAGGTGCTTCCAACCCTTGCAGGCAACACCAAAATATTAAAGATACATATATGTTATGTCGTAACATAATCTATTGTAAAAAAGTACTAGCATTTTTCAAGATTAAAAACACATAATCCGACTAGAATGCTGGGTGCTCAAGGCATGATTGTCAATATATTATTACCCTGCCATCAGGAAATCATCACAATCATTTTGCATCATCTAGGTAGCAGCTGGCAATTTGTGCAATGCTATCAGTACTTATATTGTAATATTGCCCATGAGAGCTACCCAATTATCATACCACTAAGGAGAGATCAAAGGGTACCGCCTGCCGGATATATTTTCGTATCCGGTCAGTGCGTGAGCGCGTGCTCAGCGCGACTACGCATTATATCTGGTCGGTGACCGCGTACTCGCCTGATCCATTTACCGAGCGGGTGTGATCATTTTCTTCTACGCGTTGGGCACGAATATTTGGTTTATAATACTTTACTTTAAGGAAAAAAATATAGGTTTTAAGAACAGACACAATAAGTTATTATTAATATATTTAGAATGACTTAGTGGTATGATAAATTCGTTATCGGGTTCAGCATCGCTCTGATACGGGGAATTACCATGCGCTTAGCCCCATACCGGTAAGAGGCTTCGCGCATGATAATTCCCCGTATCAGAGCTCCGCTTCACCCGATAACTAATATTATTGCTTGGGTCAAAGAGGGATTTGAGACAAAGTATCTTGGCCCAAGGACACAAACATGTTGGCCACAGCTGGGCTTGAACTCACAACTTCAATGGACTAACAATAACACCTATGCGCTGGTCAGTGTACATGTTTTTGCTAGCATCACTATCAATTGTTATTTACTGGCTGACTATAAACCAAGGCTGCTTAGGTTGTGAATGTCTCTCAAGGTCAGTATCATACAACACATGGCTTTCACACAGCAGCTTAAAGGGATTAGCAGCGATAATGCGAGAGAATCGAAAAAATGTGGAAATACATTTCTTAACTTATAAATCAGGGATAAGTGTGTACAATTCCATACAACTGCTTTAATGTAAAAACAAACCACCAATAGTGAAAAAATGCATCGGTCCTCGGACCGCATGTGTCGCCTGCCGTCGCGGTTTGTAATTTGACCTTTGACCTGGTATGTGACCTTTGACCTCATTAACAAATGAGGGACCCAATGGACGTTGCACCTATGATTCAAGTTTGGTTCCAATTGAACTTCAACTTTTCAATTTAGGTCAATTTTACATTTTCAGCCTATCTTACAACTTGACCTTTGACCTTAGGATGTGACCTTTGACCTCATTAACATATGAGGGATCCAATGTTGCACCTATGGTTCAAGTTTGGTTCCAATTGAACTTCAAATTTTCAATTTAGGTCAATTTTACATTTTCAGCCTATCTTACAACTTGACCTCACATGACCTTTGACCTTGTATATGACCTTTGACTTCATCAGCAAATGCGGGATTTTCATGTTGCATTATGACTGAAGTTTGGTTTAAATCCATCAAAGTATGCGGATATTACAAGCAAATGTTAACCCTTTTTCACAACAACAACAACAACAGACATCAACAACAGACTACAGTGGACAAAGTGATCCCTATGTGTCTTCCTGCCTTAGGGCAGGCGACACAGAAATGAAGGATTTGAGGAAACTTGTCATACCGTCTCCCCCAAATAGACATACAGCGACAGTGTCTTAAAATCTGCACTAAACAGCTGATTGTGGTTACAACCATACAGAATAAACAAAGATCAATAATGTTTGTGTTTAAGGTCAAACTGTATTGATCATGGTGCACAATATCATGCTGAAAATCTGTGATATTCGCCGGGAAAGGCCTTTTTTGATCTCAAGTCGGAATTTTGATATGCATTTACTCATTTTAGTATTTCAAATACAAAAAATATATTATATGCAAGGCACTAATTTACATGTTGCACTACATCATGTTTGAAAATGCACATTTGAAGATAGACCATCCATATTTAGGCTACCCCCATAAACAGAATGGCAGTCAGGCAGGCAAACAAGCATGGTGCGCAGAAGTCTTAAAAGCTGACTCAGAGATTTCGAAATATAATTTTTTTATGTAGTAAACAAAAATAACCATCTAGAACTAAAGATAGTCGCCTAAAATGCTTAATTCCAAAGTTGGAGATGAATCGGATTTTCTGTTTTCATTCATGCAGTAAACATTTATGCCAACAGTATAACAGTGCCATGAGGAGACGGTAACAAAAATTAATGGATCCGGAATTTTCTAACAAGTGTGATTTCTAATGACGGATTTGATGTGAGCTTAGTTATTTCACACAGTGATTAGTATATGGACAAGCATTATGTACATGCAAAAAACATGATTGTTTGAAAATTGATGGTGGGCCCTCATCGGGAAATCATCTGAGTCAGCCTTTAACTTGAAGAAAAATTTTCAATCTCTTCATACAATGTCTGACTCTCTTTTCTGTAAGAAACCGGCATTAACCCCTAGCACAGCTAAGTCTCACCAAAACTCATGGTATTGAGAAAAAAATGCACGAAGTCCAGAAGTAGCGATGCCGTCATCAAACCAAGACTCATATGGGCACGAAATCGCTGTCGGGCCACGCGACCACGAACGTTAGGTTGCTATCCCGGGTCATGGGGCTGGGGCCCGAAGGGCCCTGGGTTCGAATCCCCAACGAATTGCGACTTTTATTGGTCCCCTTTCCCTCACTCCTCAGTTCCATCCCGGGAGGACCGAGTCAGGGTAAGGGTATTCTTGATCAATCATTCTTATGGAATCTCAGTGGATTTTACTGTTCAGGCAAAAGAATTACAATCAAAAGCCCACTATTACTGATTTGCTATATCAGAAAAAAAAAATTGCATGTCTGTAACAAGTATAGTTATATTGTAACATATCTTGCAAGTTATAAGACCAAAAGCAACCTAATAAAGCAACATACATCTTTTAGGTAGTACTGTCATAGCAACTTCCATACTCTTCATCAGAATTCTGAAACAAAATTCTTGCTACTCGCGCGTAAACCGGAGTGTGCGACGAACGCTTTGACAACGGGAATCCAATTAGGGATTCAAACATATGTTACATGGTTCATCACAAATCAACAACGATGCATCTATGCGTCCGCGGCATATTTTTATCCCGCGAGGGCGGCTGTGCCGCCGAGCGGGAAATAAAAATATGTGACGAAGGATGCAGGAGTTGTTGATTGTGTGAACCACTTGTAACCATGGTTGAATCATTTCAACAACGAAAATCGTTGTGAAAACTTATTAATATCGTGTAAGAAGAAAAACACATAGGCCTACTACAAATGTTCCCAGTTCGACAGAAGTCTTTCCTCGTAAATATATTTTATCAAAATTAAAAAGCAAAACGGTAGTTTTGAATGCTGTGATTGCAGTTGACCTGGTGTCCTTGCGCGTACTCGAGGTCTAAACGGGAGAAACAGTGCGTTCGATTAAGCGTACCGTGTACAACGCACTTCCGTGAACATTGCGCGGGCGGAAGCGCTAATGTGCATATCAACTGTGGGTGATAACGAATTAACAACGGTACGCTCCTGTACAAAGGAGATAGGTGAGTTGTTGATACGCAATTCAACATATAGCACAAATTGAATGGAGATTCATATCTTTGAACACTGCAGTTATCCTCTTTTTGTCAATTTTTCTGTAAAAAATTAAAAAAAAACCACTGAGAATTCTACAGGAATAACCTTCCCTTACAAGCTATTCGTGAATTTCATTTTGACTCTTTCGGGTGGATCAGCAACTCTTAGCAACATATGAGCAGATGATAGACTCTGCCTTATGCAGTGAAAATAGGACAGTGGTGCCAGGAGTATAATACTATAATAAGGGCAAGGAGATAATGGAGACAGATTTGTCCCAAAAACCTGAAAGGCTGGTTATGTTTAGTAAAACGAAATGTGTAAGGTTACTGGGATTTTTTTATCTAATTTATTATCATTGAGAGATATACCTGAGAGCAAAGTGTGAATGTGTGAATATGCCCAGAAGCAGTTTAAGTATGCACCTTTCACAGCCTCTTTGAAAGGCTACGAACCCTATCTACATAATTGTATGAAAGTCATGCATTTACCTATTTTAATACTTTTCTAGTCAATATACAAACAAAAATGACACAGGGTGAAATCCTCAAACAAGGGGGGGGGGGGAGGGGAGGAAAAGTGCTCACCCTGCTTTTTCAAAGAAAACTTGCCAACCGGCCAGCCTCCCCAAATGAACTGACCTTTTGTACAAGGTCTATGGAGAGAAGGACCCAAATTTTACACCTAGAAACATGCATTGCATGCATCTCTTCTGCCACCCCCCCCCCCCAATTGGCAAAGGTCTGGTTAATATGCCACTGCCACTTTTATATTTGAATGGGAGGGCATATAATGCATGATTCTAGCAGAAATCTATGACGAAGAGAACTCAATTCAAGGCACGCGAGGATCAAGTAAATGATACAACCCGAGAAATAATTTGGTAAATATTATACAGTTTCTCCGAGCTTGTATATAAATTTACAAATTACTTTCTCAGGTTGTATCATTGACTTGATCCTGCGTGCATTGAATTAAAAAATAATTTAAAATAATTGTATTTGTAACGTGCGACATTCCACTTAAACGTGATAAGGCGTGTGCGGCTGCAATGAAAGGCGCTCAGCACATCAGAGAAACCATAATACCAAGCAAGATTTATGCCCAAGAAGCTCGATTTTAGAAGCAGGAGGAAACCGGAGGCGTAAGGTAGTACCCGGAGGAAGAGGAAAACCTGCGGGAAAGAGTAGGATCAGGAAAAAATTCACATATAAGCCACCGAGAACGAGCCCTGCCGGGAATCGAACCCGAGACCCATTGGTGAAAAGCGAGGAAGATAGCTGCGGCCGAAACTGAGTTTCGCTTAGTCATAGATCTGCTAGAATCAGCATATAAGGCCCTCCCATTTATAATATAAAAAATATAATACGGCGCTTGAAACTCGGAAAATAAAGACTGCAGTGCATTAGCGCGCGTTCACTGGTATCACATTTACACAGTCCTCTGTGGCCCTCTTTACGTGGTATTCCTATGACTAGAGAGGGAGGAGGTCCGGGTTCGAGACCGTGTTGTTATTTTTCGTCTTGATTTAGTTCTGTGGCTCACCAGTTCTCAGAGCTCTATATAATAAATAACTGCCAATTTTACAGACATAAAACTATAAGAAATTTTCAAATTTTGTATGTTCGTCCGTGAATTGGGCAGACATTATAGCACTCTGGCCTATGGGATACTGTAATACAAGCATTGGCTTCATAACACCAACAGAAAGATCTAGAAAGAAATTGAGAATAAGTTTTTCCTCAATGATATCTAAGTGAAACAAAAATAAAACAGAAGGTTCTATAATTGTTGCTGTAATTCTGGGAAATGGTACATACGAGAGCTTGATACAGCGTACATGCATTCAAGTACACACGAGGTAGGCCAAACTTAAGTGTGAGTGACCTATTGAGGCTGACCAATCATGCTGCTCTATGCTGTTGTCATCAGGGCAGCATAGAGAGAGACAGGTATTCCTTTATCAATCTAGAAAGACCCTCGTTCCTCCCTGTGTCCCATCCCCCCCCCCTTTGACTTAGCCAACCTCAGCGAGAAGCGCGAGTCGCACTAAACGCGCTCGGTGGCTTCGTCAGGGGAAAAAACGTAGGTCCGCTTCTAGATGGACTAGTTTCCTCCTTGTGGAAGAAAATGCAGTTTTGGTCATTTGTTGTCCCTGAATTAAAAAATCAATTATAGCATCATAAAAGCACCATACATTGTACAATTCAGCAACTCTATTTTACATGGCTTCTTTGTTTACACTTTGATCATGACATTTTAAAATACATTTTTAAATGTTGCTCTGCTTCAACAGACCAACACTCAGGGGCGGCGCCAGGGGGGTGGCGGGTGGGCGGCTGCCCCCCCCCCCTGAGATTTCAAAATTAGGAAAAACAGGTTTAACATTTAATTACGCAATAAATTGCGCAAAAATTAGGGTTTTTTAACCAAAATGAGTTTCATTTTTACCTATTTTCGGTTCGTCCCCCTATCTGTTTCGCCCCTCCTATGATTTTACCCTGGAACCGCCCCTGCCAGACATGATTGTTTAGATATTTTGGTTTTACCACTTCAGTACCATAACTACTTGACTGGTAATCTACTTGTGGAAAATTTTTCAAAATTACAATTACAAAATTCTAGAACAGGTATTATTTTCAGCCTCTGTCGAGTTAGCTATGGGGGGGGTAAACTTTACCCAATGAATGGATGCATAGATGCACTGGTATTATATATTGTCTCATATTCACGATTGAAGGAAGCATACCCAATGAAAGTACATGTCCTCCAGTGTGTAAGAATGTAGCATATACTCAGTGACTACATGGTAATCGAAGGACTGAAGAGCTGATTATTTTCATTGCAAAGCTGAGTTAAAATCTTAGCAATGATGATTTTCAATATGGCTTGTTTGAGGGATATTTTGGAAGGTTTCAAACCATAAATTTAACATTAAATGTTTTTTGATTAATATATGCTGAATAAAGTGATTTGTAGTAGGTGATTGTATTTTCAAATTGTAATTTTCTTTGTACATGTATACTGTTGCTTTGCCTTGCAATTTGTTTTGGACGCACCATCAGTCTGATGAGTGCCACTGTTATAAAAGTATACCACATTTCAGCTTCCAATGGCAAATTAAACACTTAAAGCAATAACACCACATTTCAGCCAACATGGCAAATTAAACACTTTAAGCAATAATACCATATTTCAGCTTACAGAGCAAATTAAACATTAAAAGCAATAATACCACATTTCAGCCACTATGGCAAAAAGGTAAGAGAGATTTTTAAGGGATCAATATAATGAATCATGTACAGGCTGTCCCCAGTGGCGTAACCAGCTTTTTTTTCAGGGGGGGCAAGCATATATTAAAATTTGTTAGTATAGTATCTGGCCTATGTAAATCACTAATTTTTCAGGGGGCAAGAGGGGGGGGCAAGATTCCACACAGGGGGGCAGCTGCCCCCCTGACCCCCTCTGGTTATGCCACTGGGCTGTCCTCAAAAAAATGTTAACACTCGGGACAAGGGCATTTTGGGTAAGAGAAAAGTATGCATGGGTCTTTGTTTGGTACGTACTCCTTTGGAGCCAATAAAATAAGCTTTCATTCCAAATCAATATGTAGAACAAAAGATATGCTTCGTCAAAAGGAGAGGGCAAAATCGGATTGGTCTGATTTGCATTGGTTACATTTGTAACATGATTTTGGGAAACATGATTTTGTAACATACTCGAAACTGGAAGTTTTTGATTGACTATTGAACCTACTGAAGGCATTGCCAATCCCTTTTGAACTCCAATACGGTGAATAAAGTGTGAACATTGTCTTTATGATCAGCAATACTTTGGTCTGCATTTTTCAAATATTAATCAGTGTTCACTTTCATTAGAACATTTAGCCTTACCAAATCACTCATCAAAATTACAAAGAATGCTAAAGCAAACCAAACCAGCCTAAACAAACAATCAGAAGCTTCCACATTGAATTTCCGAGGAAACCTATGATTCTGTATAGACAGAACAAACAAGTTATAAAACATGCAAAGAAACAAAAATGAAAAAGCAACCTCTGAAATAGGCCTACATGGATAGTGAAGCAGGCAGAATTGGAAATAAATATGCCGGTCATGCCAGAGTAGAAGTATAGCAGACCCCACAGGACCCATACGCCCAGAATAGCAAAAACTGAAGCCAACATATCTATTGTTAGAAGAGTCATTGTGCTAGATTCAACGATGAGCGCTTGGTAGAACACCGTGACAGGAATTTTGAAGTCTTCCTTCAACAAAATAAAACAGCAAGATCCATTCTTTTCCTTTTAGTATGGAAATAGGTTGTTCTCTGTAGTTCGATGTATTCATCTTGTGTCATGCATTTCAAATGCTTAGAGGCAGAAATCGGACCAAGTTGAATTTGCACTCTCATATTTGATGAAGCATACCTTTTGTTCTACACATCGGACTGGAATGAAATAAATGTCAAATAAAAGCTTATTTTATTGGCTTCAAAGAGTACCAAACAAAGACCCATGCATACTTTTCTTTTACCCAAAATGCCCTTGTCCCAAGTGTTACCATTTTTTTGGGACAGCCTGTAGTGGCATCATATAGATTATCACTCAAAAGATTTCTTACCTTGTATTAAAAGTGAAAACAAAGGGGATTTATATTTGCATATATTTCAATATAAAATATTGATGGAAAGCTTTGCATTAGTACAATTCGGTGCATCTGATATATGAATCCCAGGAGGCAGTGAAGGAATAAGGGAAGAGGGGAAAGAGAAAGTCAGAAACTCTGGTTGATCTCGAACCAGGGGCCCTCCGGGGCCCCACTCCCATGATCGGGCATATCACACTATGGCTGTGTCCCTGGCCCGGCCAGCGATTTCGTGCCCATATGCGTCTTCGTTTGATGACGTCATTGCTGCATCCGGGACTTATTGCATTTTTCTCACTCAGTGCATTGGGGTGTTTTGCTGTTTGGTGGCATTAGGGTTAGAGCAATAACACCACATTTCAGCATACATGATAAATGAAATACTTAAAGCAATAATACCACATTTCAGCATACATGATAAATGAAATACTTAAAGCAATAATACCACATTTCAGCCTACATGGCAAATTAAACACTTAAAGCAATAATACCACATTTCAGCCTACATAGCAAATTAAACACTTAAAACAATAATACCACATTTTCAGCCAACATGGCAAATTAAACACTTAAAGCAATAACACCACATTTCTGCCAATTTTTTTTTTTTTTTTTTTTTCCCTGGCCCGGCCAGCGATTTCGTGCCCATATGCGTCTTCGTTTGATGACGTCATTGCTGCATCCGGGACTTATTGCATTTTTCTCACTCAGTGCATTGGGGTGTTTTGCTGTTTGGTGGCATTAGGGTTAGAGCAATAACACCACATTTCAGCATACATGATAAATGAAATACTTAAAGCAATAATACCACATTTCAGCCTACATGGCAAATTAAACACTTAAAGCAATAATACCACATTTCAGCCTACATAGCAAATTAAACACTTAAAACAATAATACCACATTTTCAGCCAACATGGCAAATTAAACACTTAAAGCAATAACACCACATTTCTGCCAAAATGCAAATTAAAGGTGGATGGCCCGATTTAAGGATAAGAAGTTTTCATCTTGATAGATTGGCCTTCACCCCAAAACCCCATCTGTAAAGTTTCACGCCGATATTTCAATCCATTTTGATGTGAGAGCTAAAAACGTGATCTTGTAGGCCCCATAGAGTACTTTGTAAGATTAATATTGGTCGACCAAAATGGGGCACATTTTCACTCATAATTTCCAAATCAAACATCCTTTGGCCCCAAGATTTCACAGGGTAAATGAGAAAAATAGTAGCTTTCTTCTGATACCAAAATCTTGACCACTTCCGGTAAAATCTGGGGCTTCTAGGGACGAGGCTGTTAGCGATTGGGCCATGGACCTTCAAACACTTAAAGCAATCATGGGGCTACAATGAAACTAACAAAGACGGACAAGCTGTCGAAGAATGGATAGACAGTCAACATCTACGTCTCCTTCACTACGACTCTAAGCTGCCGCCATCATTTTATAGCGCCCGTTGGAAAAGACGTTACAACCCTGATCTAGCTATTGTTAGTAAAAACATCTCTAACCTGTGTAGCAAGATTGTTCTGGATCCTGTTCCACTAACTCAACATCGACCAATCGGTGTCCAAGTCAACGCTGCAGTAAGACCAAACAAAGTGCCTTTTAAGCGTCACTAACTACAGGAAAGCAGACTGGCAAGGATTCACTGATGACCTGGATCAGAACGTGATGAGGATTGCTCCAAAACCCCATAACTATGACAAATTCGCCCAACTAGTGAACAAGACTGCCCGGAGATTCATACCCAGAGGCTGTAGGACAGAATATATACCAGGCATTTCCAAGGAAAGTGCTAGAGAATATCAAGAGTATATCACCATGTTTGAAACTGATCCTTTTTCGGCTGAAACAACTGCTAAAGGTGATGAAGTTTCGGAGAGGACCTCCCAGGAAAAGATCAAAACCTGGCATACTTTTATTGAATCCACCGATATGACCCATAACAGCAAGAAAGCATGGTCTACCATCCGAAAGCTCCGCGTGGATCCAACAGAACCTTCACAGCAGCCAAATGTCACACCCAACCAAGTTGCCCACCAACTGCTTTTAAATGGCAAGTGCAGCAAGAAGCCCAAGAAGATCAAACTAGACCGTAAGAGGTTTAGTGGCAACCCTGGTTTCACTCGCCCCTTCAACATGGAGGAATTGGAATCCGGTATTGCTAAACTTCAATCAGGAAAAGCAGTAGGCCTTGACAACATCTCAACTGAGCAGCTGAAAATCTCGGCCCAGTAGCAAAGGAATGGCTTCTTGAGCTCTACAATTGCTGCCTTATTTCCCACAGGTTCCCAAAGATCTGGAGGAAAGCACATGTTATGGCACTCCTAAAGCCTGGGAAAGATCCATCATCCCTAGAGCTACAGACCAATAATCATCCTCAGCCATACCTACAAGCTCTTTGAACATCTCCTGCCCAATCGTATCGCACTGTGATAACGAACACCTCAATACCAGAACAATGGCAGTTTCCGGCCATACAAATCAACCAACCATCAATACTCAACCTAACTCAACACATTGAGGAGGTTACGAGAAGGGTAATGGTAACCGAAGCTGTGTCCGTCGACGTAACAGCACCTACGACCATTGGTTTAATCACAGATGCCTACTCCATAAGATATCTGGAAATTCCAAGGACATCCGCTTGAGTGAGCTTATCCGAGGATTGCTGGCAAACGGATGTTCTTTGTTCAGGTAGGAGTGAAGAAGAGCCTTGGCGTAGGCTCAAGAATGTTCTACCACAATGGAGCGTGCTGCACCTCTCCTTTTCACATCGATACCAACGACCAACCTATAGTGGCAGGAACCTGTCGTTTATTTATGTCGACGATCTTGGAATTTGCGCACAAGATGCCGACTCACAGTTGTTTAAGAAGCCTCTCAAAGTTTGGATGAACTCACTCTTTACTACTAGGAAAACCACCTACGTGCAAATTCCATCTAGACACCGTGTGTGCTTTCCATCTACGCACTGTTAAGCCAAACGTCAGCTAAAGTTACGCTGGGTCTGGAACACCCCAGGAGCACTGTGATAAGCCGGTCTACCTAGAGTGACCTTGGCCGCCTCTCTCTTATAAAACCCACCTCGGAAGAGAAATAAGTCTGTTTCACACAATCACATCTTGAACAAACTCACTGGCACGAGATGGGGTGCTCGCCCACATATCCTAAGATCGACGGCACTTGCCCCTGTGCTACTCATGTGCAGAGTATGCTTGCCTGTATGGGAAAGATCAACCCCAGCCAAGAAGCTTGATTCATCGTTAATGCCTCCTGCCGGCGTTATCACAGATCCCTCCGTCCAACACCAACAGAAAACTTATACAACCAGCTAATTGCTCTAGCAACATCCGCGTAGCGAGCGAGCGTAGTGCAAGTATCTAATGTGAAGCACCGTATGTCTGGACAGATTACCTGCTGCCACCGCCTTAACCTAGATAGTTTCTTAGCAATCCAACCTCTGAAAACAGTCTCTAGGAGCTCAAGGGAGTCACCTTGTGGAAAGAAAAGACTTGCTAACTAAGTAACATCTATTGGCATTGAACCCGGTGAGCAACTCCCACCTGGAGCCGACTCCCCTCATGGTCTGAATGGCGATGCCTCAACAGATTGAGACCCAATTTGGCCAATCTAAGTTGCCCTTGCAGAAGTGGGGCAACATGGAAGCAGATGCAGACACTACCGTGTGGTTGTGGAACAGCAACCACAGACCATTGAACATCTCTTGGTCTGCCCACTGCTGTAGCAACAATGCACAAACAAGGACCTGCGGAATTCAGTGAAGCCGCCAGACATTGTACCCATCTCTGGCTGGATCCCCATGTTTTGAGAATCATCACAGTGTTTTGACACGATAAGAAGAGAAGCAGCATAATACCCACTTCAGCCTCCACAGCAAATTAAACACTATAGAGCAATATTAATATACCGACATTCACCAACATGGAAAAGGTACAATGATAGATTTTAAGGCAGCCATATAATAGGAGGCTTATCTCACCCACCTCGCTAAAGAAACAGAAACACCGGAGTGGGCATTGAGGCATGTTCAGCCATCTGAGAAGGTCATTAAATGCATATTGTTAAATAACACACAGTCTGGTGAGACCTCATCCAATCGCGTAACCCCTGTTTTGTGCACAAATAATGGAATCCAAACAAAACGGCACACTGGCCTAAATTCGGGTGAAGACCTCGAAACGGTTAAATAACAATTTATATCTGTAGGAAGAGCCCCTTATGATAATACAAAAAATTGTGCGTGGGTACTGGACCTTACATCCGATGAAAATCAGTGAAGACAATCAAACTTAACTTTTATTAGCCAATACATTAATTACAAAGCAAAAGATATCCCCGATGACCTAGATCATTTGGGATTATAATAACATCGACAACCGAGGAAGCTCAGTATTGATATACATTTCGGCTTGTAACAACCTTTACATGTTTTTTAATGAGCAATGATTAAATCATTAAACTCGAAAGATATGCAATATACTTCTCTTGAGAGAAAACTAACTCTTGATATCAGTATACATTTTTATATCATTATCATCCTTTAAAATGATTTAAATCAACAATTATAAATATTATTTACTTTGTATGCTATAGATATCACACATGATATAACCCGAGGGAACTCAGAAGTTTTGGCACAAAGCACTGGTATTATCGCCCGAGGCACTCCGTATAATAATTTTGGAAATTTTATGATATATATCCAGAAATGAATCCCATGCGTGAATCATTTGAAAAATATTATAAATCCAAAAGCATTATACCAC
>JAMKCH010001385.1:0-39098 GCA_023653785.1 Ophioderma brevispina
CAATACCTACAAAATTACTAGACCAGTTTAACATCCTACGTAAATTCTTTTGTTGCCTGCGATCCATTCCTGCGAAATGTTATGGCCCATAGCTATACAACTCTACAGATACAATTGCCCAGTGTGTAACTGTCAGGCCGACCTATTCAAGATACCAAGCCCCAAACTGTTTCAAAACATTGCTGTTAAATGGTCTATACATCGACAACTGAACCACTCGTCAAGCTTTGTCACACTTGCGTTTACCCCCCTTGACACCATGGGACCTTAAATGACCCCTTATGACCTTATCATGACCTTTAAGATATATGACACCCTTGGACCTTAAATGACCACTAATGACCTTATCATGACCGTTAAGATATTTCGCATTAATCAATCCCACCCTAAGAAGAATTCTATCCGTACAAACAACGCATCACCATCTAATTACTTTGACACTGAATGACCCCAATGGGCCTCATCAGACCATAAAAACAATCACCCCTACTATACCCTCAAAATATCATCAATGACCGAAAAGCACATAATGGGGGTACCATAACATTAGCAATTTTTCTTAAGTCACATATTTTACTAAATACCCAAATTCCCTAATTACTGTGTAATATGGTTATTTTTTTAATACATGTAAACATATAGTGAAGATAATTTGAATGGTTCTCAACACACTTTGACAATTTTCATTTTTCATTTTTCAATATTTCGGTCAATGTTGACGGAAAAAAATCTACCATTAAAAAATGACCTTTTAAAATGTTCTCAAGCATTTATTTTTAAAGGCATTTCATTATTGTTGATTACATATCATGGTTAATACATATTGAGTCCAATGATTTACATAATTCTTGGGGATGAAAAGTCATACCATTGGTTTTCTGGAGGGCACACACAGACAGTGCTATTGTTACTGTAATCCGTCATGTACGCAAGGGAACTAATAGCAATATTTATTATTAGCCACTGGGAAAACTTCATAAGTTTTATCAGTTGCCTTTATTGGTTTTTGTTAAGGGACAATCAATTTGATAACTAAAACAAAAAAAATAGAATTGGTATGCATAAATACGAAATACATATTTTTTTTTTTTGATATTGACCTCCGTCAATATTTGCAATAACAATAGCATTTTTCAAATTAGCGGGAACAAAACAGCCAGTATCGAGATCGATCACATTCTATCAATTTCCTCATGGCTGGTGGTC
Organism: Ophioderma brevispina; assembly: GCA_023653785.1. NCBI lineage: Eukaryota > Metazoa > Echinodermata > Ophiuroidea > Amphilepidida > Ophiodermatidae > Ophioderma > Ophioderma brevispina. The sequence continues at coordinate 1,207 of JAMKCH010001385.1, forward strand.
AGTCACGTAACGGCAGTGCAACAATTAATAAGATATGTTTGGCCCCTTTTTTTTATAATCTGCGTACCTAAATCATTCCATATATTCAGTGTTGCCAGTTGCAACGCCTGGTGGCAGCTTTCACAGGCAACCTGGGCTCCTATCAAAGTGCAGATTCTATGCATGATGTGTCTGCATTTTATACTGATGGAAGCCGTTGAGTAAAGCTATAGATCGTCGCTAGGGTTTCATTGAAAGAATCTCATGCTCATTTTTCTGCATTTTGAGGCTTGGTTTTTGATTTTGGTTCATCACCGTACCAGTAGCTACTACAAGTACAGCAGTATGCCAGACTCAGATTACTGTGAGTACCCAATTCATGCTCCAACCTGATCATGATCAAAACCGGATCGCCTCTCATCCATATTGAGTACAGTGATCATCCTATTGCTGCTTGAGACTCATCATGCATCAATAAGATGGAGTGTGACCAAAACTTCTTGCAAACTCATTCAGTCATCTGTGACTTTTTCTTTTCAATACACAACCAATTTCTTGTATGTTCGATAATGTGTTAGCTACTTACACTGAATTGCACTGTCAGCTTGACTGGTCAAATCCCTGGCTACTTTAAACCTACTGCGGCAGCCCTGCTTTATTCACCATCCAGAGTACTAAATCATCATCATCTCAAGGTGAAAGAGGGAGGCGGCGATGGCGTATCGTGTGGCAGAAGAGGGTGGTAGAGAACTCGAAAGTCCAAAACCTATCCTGTTATTATTATCCCATGGGCTTATTCGTCCAATGTGAATAGGTCCCGACACCTTCCTAATCTGCGTCCTATACCTCGTACTAAAACCGTAACTCCAACTGCCATTCTGCTGGAAGCTAATTCCATACGCCATTAAAACTGCAACTATCCTTGATCACATACTTGAAAACACGATGTGGTGATTATTATGTTCATAACTGAGACAAAGCTTGCTACTGATGACATGGTTGTTATTGGAAAGGTACCCCTACTACTATGAATTCCGACGTCCTCGCACCGTACACAAAAACTGGAGAGGTATTGGTGTTTGTCAAGAGTTCTCTTAAAGCCTCATATCTCATCATCTCCAAATTAGAAATTGTGACCCACTGTGTGACAAACATTTAAAAACTGCATCGATTTCATTCTAATATGGACGTCGCCCCCCCCTCTCGTGTTAATGGTCTAACAACACTCGCATTTCTTGAAGAATTTGAAAGTTACTTGGATGAATTGTCTGTCAACCCACATAAGCTGGTCATGGTTAGGGGACCTTCAACATACATGTTGACACGCCGACAAGTGGGATTCGAAAGGGTTTATAAGATCTCTTGCTGACAATGGCATTCAACAATTCATATCAGAAACCAACACAAACTATGGAACATACATTAGATCTCCTAATAACACGCAGAGTGATGATCATCTGGTTCAAGAATGTGTACACAACCCCCACTATTAGACGATACGGTCCGCTATCATCACATAATCACATGCACTCTTAAAGGTGACAAACAACCCCCAGTTAAGCTTACTATTCTCTTCCCGTCATATGGCCAGATGGATCTGAAGCCTTCTCAAAGCTACTCTTCTGAATGCTACAGAGGACTTTCCCACAGAATGTGATGACCCCAATGTTCTAGTTGGGCCTTGAAATTACTAATCCTTCTGTGCTTGACCAAGTATGCTCCCATGTTACTAAGGAACGTCTTGTCAAGCCTCGTCTCCATGGTATAATGAGACTATCCACTGTGAGAGAGAGGATTCGCGTAGACTGGAACGTAAAGGGCGGAACTCGCATTCTGAGGAAGACCTTGGAGCGTTTAAGGCACAAAAAGACCATGTTGCTGAGCTTATCACAGCTGCTAAGATTGGACTATTTTTCCAACAAATTTACTAATGTGCCAGTTCAAAAGACATATATGCTACCATTAATGGGCTTCTGAATCAAAAAACCAAAGCACTTCCTGTTAGCGACTCACGTACTGACAAGATTTGGCCAATGAATTTCTCGCATTTTTTGCAAAAAAAGTGAGAAGATTGAGCTAATGTTGATCTAACTTCCACCTCATGATATCATCGTTTGATATTGTGTCTGTGTGCCTCTAGCTCCAGTCTGTTAGAAATTTGAGCTGCTTAAGATTGGCATGAGGTTGAACAGATTATCCGAGAGTTTTCAACAAGGGATGTATAATTGACAAATACCTTTGCTGGTTGATAAAAGACAACCTACATGTATTATTTGCACAATGATCATCAAAATATGTTAATTGTTCATTGTCTAGGGTACATTCCCAGAACTACTCAAAACAATCTATAAATACCACTATTCTTAAAAAGAAGTATTCTCTGGATTCCAAATATGAAAATTACAGGCTGTGGCCAACCATAAAGTTCCTACCTAAAGTTATTGAGAAGGCTGCCACAAGTCCACAGTGGTAACACGTGAACGCTTCTGTCTGTGACATATACCAATCTTCATACAAAGAAGTTTCACAGTACGAGACGCCTGTTGAAGGTAAGACGAGATGCTTCAGTGAATTAGACACCAACAAGAGCCGTTCTCGTGTTTATTATTGATTTAGTCGGCCGCATTCGACACTGTTGATCACTCAATTCTTTGAATCGACTAGAAAAATGTTTTTGGTTATAATGGTAGGTTTTGTCATGGTTGAAACATATCTTAAAAAAACGTACCACTAGAGGGTACATTAAAAAGGGGATTCGAATGAACAGGTTTTCTTGATTATTCATTACCTCAGGGTGATAGTTGGTCCGCATGGCTTCATAATGTACCACTCAACCTCTGGCAACCATTCATTCGTGAATATAAAATAGGATTTCAGTCACTTTTTGATGATATACGCCCAGCTTTTTCTGAATTCAACCTAACATAGGCTGGTGACTGCGAGCGGGTTCTTGCTAACATTACCGCTTGCATTACTAAGATCAACCATTGGCTCTTGATGCAATAACAAGTTGCAGCTCAATCAGGATAAAAGTGTAACTCTTTGTCATTGCCAGCCCAAGGGTCCTTAGCAGATTACCTTACATTCAGCTTATTTCGTGATGACGTGATCATCCGACCCTTCTCGTCTGTTAAAAAATCTTGGTGTTACTTTGACCCTAGTTTGAAGATGTCATCGCATATTAATGCCTTGTGTTTAAAAAAATATATACTTCCCACATTCGCAACATTTATGGTACATTCGTTACGTTTTTGACCCAAGATTGCTTGCCATCACGCCGTCAGAACACTTGTTACTGTCTCGCATTGACTAGGCCAACTCCCTTATGTATTGTGCTCGCGGATGTGACCTTAAACGCCGCAGCGTATGAGAATAAAAGCAGCGCCGTCTTGTCCTTGGGGTGTGGTCGGGACATGTGCTCTGCCGACCTGTTGCGCTCCCTTCAATGGCTTCCTGTTAAGGACAGAATTTATTTCAAAATGATTGTATGTGTTTTCAAATGTTTTCACGCTCTTGTGCTCCGTCATATTTAATCAATCTTGTGTATGCTCAGAAGGGAAAAGCACTACGTCAGAATACAGACAAGACTGCGATCCTTCCTCCGACATTCCACAATGCTTATAGGCCCACCCGGTTCCAATAAAGAAAGGCTGGAGAGGCTTCGTTTCAGGTGGGATGGCTCCCGCTCTGGAATCGGCTCCAATCAATGTGAGGGGGAAGCCATATCCGTGCCTGTTTTCAAACGTTAAAACTCACTTATTTCATGGTCGTTTGTTGTAGTTTATGCTTAATTACAGGCTGCTTTTGTAAGGCGGCTGTGTTCTTTGTCGGACGCCATATAAATGCAAATTATTATTTATATTATTATTATTAGTATTATTATTCCGTCAATAATTATTACAACTAAAACACATGCACAGAATGGTGCGTCTATGGCCACAAAACCTGAGCGGTTGTGTGTAGAAATTCAATTTAAATTTTGCTGTTTGTATTCACGATGCCTGGATACACAAAACTGTATAGATTACGCGTAGCACGATGTTGTCACAGTGGGTGACATGGCATTGCGCCAGGGCTCGCGATGGCTTGTTTGTTAAGCATAGCAGTTTGCTACACCTTTTCTTGCCTTTGTATGCAATTTTAAGATTGTGTAACAATTTTTCCCCAATGTTTGTACTATCATATGATCAAAGCAAGAGCGTGTTTTAAAAAATTGATACACAAATAAAAAATCCCTAGCGCGAGCGCCTGAATGGCGCTATCCAATGTCGATGTCGTTTACGCTAACGTTACTAAGTATTTGACAGAAGTTGTTTAATCGTGACAGAATTTGGATGGTGGCCTCTAAAGTTATTCTTTTGATTGACAATGGTGCTAATGTTATGAATATTGTGCATCTTTATAGCAGTAACAAAATATGCAGTTCTTCACCATGGCTACTATAGATAATTGTGTAAAAGAGTACCACAAGGGCGAGGAGTTGCTAATGTTACATTCATTTCGCCTGTATCGTCGTGACATGGTAACATTAGCAGTATGGTTATGTTTGTGTGTGTTTGTTGTACAAATTGGAATATCGTACATATGATTTTACCATGTTAAAACCTTGCTGCCGATTTGTAGTATTATATTACAAGCCATAGTAGACATCTGCAATACTTTTTGACTAATTTTAAAAAAAGTTACACATTTCTATATACTCCATGGTATTCTCAAACTAATATTGTATCGTGGGGAAATAATTATAAATGGAAAAAGTTATATTTTTTCACCTTAAATTGTATGAAATAAAAAATAGAAAAACCATTTCAAAAAAAAAGAAAAATTAAAAAAAATAGAATATTTTTTGTTTTTTCCCCCCCTGTGTGGTGGTTTCTGGTCCCATTAATGTGCTTTCTGTCATATACGTTTTTTCCCATTGGATCACCTTTCACCAGAAACTGACCCCAACAAACCTTATGAAAGTTGAAGATAGGGCAAAAATACAGAACCCTAGAAGCCTTCAGCATTATTGATGCTCTCGTTTAGGACAAAAAACAGGGAAGGAAACAAAAGTATCAGCATAGGCCAAAATTCTATTGGCCCCGTTTCTTTAAAAAAATAAAGAAAAAAATAGGTCAATAATATATGACATGAATGATTAATGAATTTAAAACAAACCAAATAAATAATCGATTAAGATAAGTAAACAAAATTAATAATAATACTACAGTATGAACTAGGCTAAATAATAATTGAATAAACAAATAAACTGGGCTAGCACAAATAAACTATGAACAAAGGAAAATATTAAATCTTAAAGGCATTGGCCAACTTGTGTTTGGCTTCTTGAAAATTTAATGAATAGATAAAAAAATAACAGGAATAAAAGAATAAGAATAAATTAAAAAATAAAACAATCAATAAATTAAACAAACAATACTGATGTAATATGATAGATTAATAAAGGGAAAAAACAAATTAGTATAGCACAAATAGTTAGATTTATAGGAAAATTTCAAATAATAACCTACAGAAAGGGGGAAATAAATATTAAATTCCCAGTTACCAATTTTATCATAAATGACCGCAATCTCCGCCCCATCTCATTTTATGCCATTCCTTGTGCCCTAGGTACCTATAGTAATCCTAACGCGACTGTTAAAGAGAGTCTCGCGCAAGCGCACTGACGTATTAATTATGCATGTCCTGCACGCCTCTGGGCGTGTATGTGCGTGGCTGCAGTAAAAACCCCATTCAACTTTCAAACCCCAACCGAGGAGAGCCGTATGCTGTGTTTTGAGAGCGGTCAACTTCCAACCAAACAACACACGCACGGAAAAAACCCCATTCAAGCGTTAACAAGAGTCACTTCGGGAATAGTAAGGTTACATTTGAAAGTCTAAGTTCTTATTTCAGTAAACAACCAACCATTTTCCCGGCGGCGTCTGTGTTTCAAAATGTGTCACCCAATAGTAGGTGATTTTAAAATTTCTGGTAGAATTTTTAGGTCATTATTTTGAATGATTTGATGTTTGTCGTCACAAATAAAAGATAAATAAAATAAAAAACTGTCGTACACCTCTTTAATGATTTCAATTTTACAGGTACTCAAAGTTTCCGACATGTCGGACGGGAATTTCAACCAACAACATAATATTATCCACATGAAGAACAATCAAGATTAAATTTTTAATTAACAGACATTTGGATATAAAGTGACACTTTACTGAATGATTAAAGCAGGTTTTATTCCAAATTGTCTTTCAAGTTTTTAAATTCCAGAGAATAGAAAATTAAACAAAAAACTAAAAAATTAAAAAAAATGTAAATGTTTTTTCTACAAAAAACAAAAATAAAATTTCAATTAAATTGTTTCTGTCAGTATCCGATTTAATGAAGTATTAGCTGGAATGATTGTTTTTTTAAAGTATAGATTTACTTTTATAGAGTAAAAAGGGGCAAGAAAGGGGAGGATTTTTTTCCGATCCGACAGTTATGTTAATCCGTCCGACATGGTTTAAACAAATGAGTGCTCTGAAAGTTTTCTTTTGGGCTCATTTCACGTTGCATTAAACATGGATCATTAAAAACAATGAAGCTGTACCCAGAAAAGTGCAATCATCAATTTCATTACATTAAGAATTCACCTGAAACAGCTGAAAAACAAACTTTTTCACATTTTTGCCAATTTTGTGGGGACAAAGCTGTTTGATTTGGCAGACTTGATATCGTTCTGGTTCTTTGAATCGGCAAAGGAAATATTTTATGATACTTTTGGACTAATGAGAAAATGAACAATTAGGTTTTTAGAGAGAAAAATACTATCAACAAGGTTTGTTTTTTTAGAAATAGATACACATTTTAAAAAAATGCAAAATGTTGGACGGAAGCATGTCGGACGGAATTTTTTACAGATTTCATTGCAAACACAACCCAATAGTGTGCCGTATTTTAAATGGTTAATTGAAGCTAACATGTTTATAGCATGCCAAGCAATGAAATTTTAAAACAGACTACTGATGTGCAATTTTCTGTTTTCATATACAATTCATGTTCGGACGGAAACCGGGAATATCGGACGGAATTTTGACATGTTTTTGCTTGCTCAAAGAACAAAAAGCACAACAGTATCTGATCTATACCAATATAATAGCTTATATCCGGAGTTACTAGACAGTACCAAAATAAATACAAAAGAGCAGAGTCGATTAAATGTCAACATTTCCATCCGTGTTCCAACATGCTCGATTACGTTCGGACATGACTCCATTGAAGAGGGCGCTTAAGAAGAGCGATGGTTTTAAATTAACTTTGGTATTCTTTGGAGTCAGCTGATGTGTTGTTAATGATACAGTGGTAAAGAATTAATGTTCTTTTAATTTCGACTAGAATAGCAATAAACCTAACATTTAGTAGAGACCCTATTTCGATCGTGATTCCGTCCGACATGAAAGGTTTTTCAGCGATAAAGGAATCTCACAGGACTATTTTAGATTTCAATGATATTTTAGTAGGAGGGGACAGTATCCATATATATGAGATGTGATTTGCAACCTAATTGTTCTAGGTCAAAAATACCACCTATTTGCTCTATCAAATTCCGTCAGAAATGCTACGATCATTTTGAAACACAGCCGGCCGTGTTTTAGTTTTATGTATTGTAAGCACAAATCATGCGAGTCATGACTATGGATCTGCTATTGCAAGCAAGTAAGCACAACTAAAACATTTTTCTGAACTAAATATACCTCAACTGTATGCCAAAAATTTAATGACAACATTCTTATAGCATCGCAAAAAAAGTTTCTATTACTTTTAGCAAGACGTTATGTTTTCTCTTCAGGTAAGTTACATTGATACTAAAGGGAAAAGAGACAACACGTACAGTGTTCAATCGCTCTCAAAGGCTCCGAGGCTAACGGTGAATTCGGTCATGGCGGCCGTCTGCTCTGCTGCAAGCTTCGCGTTCCGATGACGTCACGCGAGCTTGGGTTGACGAACTTTTTTTATATTATAAAAAAAGCCCAAAATAACAAAATTAAAAAAAGCAAAAAACTAAAAAATTAAAAAAAAAAAAAAAAAAAACCAATTTATATGGCTTTTTGAAATGCCATTATATTATTTCTATCAAAGCAGTAAACTGAACTGAAATTTGGTATATAGTTCATTATTAGATGCTTACAAGATTCCAAACAAAAAATTGCCGAACGTTCTTCCAGCTTAGGTTATTTCATATTAATTACCATTAGGTAAAAAATTAGCAAAGCATTATGGATTATAAATTGGAGGGTTTTTTGCTCCACAAGTATTTAAAAACATAGAAAATCCTGACAAAAAGTATTCTACTGTCTAAATTGACAAAAGTTACTACATGTTATTCACTCCATAAGATATGGGGTTATTCCATTTTTATACTGGGAAATTACATCATATTAACTCCCAATGATACTAACATACATGTACGACCCACTCAATTATGAGGAAAATTGCAGCATTTTTTTTTTTTTTTTTTTTTTTTTAATAATTTTAATATAACCTTAATAATTATGATAATAATACCAAAACTAACCGCCTAATGAAAGCCTGTAAATCCTATCAATAAATACATAGGTATTCCCTGTCATTGCACAACTTGCAAACATATCCACTTGTGGATTTCACGATGTTTATTTAAGTCTTACACAATTAGATCCCATGCTCTTGGAAATCTGTGAGGAATGCAAAACAAGGAGTGGCAAGGAGTTTTTTGAATACACGGATATATATACAGCGTTCAAATGAATCAAATTTGTTTGTTAATTTGTTTACATTTATGTTAACAATTGTAGGAGGTTGAATTTAAAATATTGACATGAGAGGCCCATCATATCAACAGGCCTGATGAGATCTTAGCTAAGGCACCATGCAAAAAGGAAAGGTAGGTCAGGTCTTTAGTGTGTGTGTGTGTGTGTGTGTGGGTGGGTGGGTGGTTGGGTGTGTGTGTGTATGCATGTGCTGTAATGTGTTGCAGGGTCCCGGGGTATGGTGCATGTGTTTGTAAGGCAAAAAGGTGAAATAGTGATTATTTGGTGTGTGCTGGGTGTGCAGGATGTGGAAGTTGAGTATGAATGGGTGTGCATACAGTATAGTATGGGCATGGGGCCATATTGTAAAATGAAAAAAAAAAATTACAATCATTAGGCCTCATAAAATATTGTTGATTCACGTCCCCGCCCGCATGAGATTTAGGTGCCGCATCAATATTTTTTTTTTTTTTTGATAAAAACCTGTCCGAAATCGCAGTTTTCTTGTGTTGTTTCTCATCAGAAGTGCGTTTCCTTTTCAAGCTTACTGTTGTCGCTTTCGTACAGACATCGTAAGAATTTTTATCACATTCGGCGGTTTGCAGTCAAGTGCAATCTAGTCATCATACACCAAACATAGAAGGAGTGCTAGCCAGGCCAGTCTCTGACCAGCTACTTACAGACCTCAACTACGTAAGCAAAGATACCAGCTGGATTGATTAAATCAATTGTATGAGACTAAAAAGTTTCTCGGTTTTCGTCATGCATTTGGCCTGGTTTACAAAGTACTTGTGCGAGCAACTTCAAGGTAAAATTTATCGTCATGTTGGAACCGCCTGCTGTTTTTTCAATCCTAAATAGTTTTGTTTTTATTGTGTATTTAAAATATAGTGAATTCGACGGTGCGATTGTTTCTGAATGTACAGTTGCTTGGCAACACAAAACATCACTTTTGATTGTGACAGACAGTATTCAGAAATTCGGCCCCTTTCTTCAAAACTCTAAGATACTACTTTTAATTTTTAACATCAATTTCAAAGTATTTTTAAATCAATCTATATATACATGGAGCTTGTATGGTTTTAGTAATGAGGATTAGTGTCCATGAAATTCATGGGCTGGCATGCCTTGGGCCTGGCACGGATGATGGTGACAGTGAAGTCCATATTTTCATAATGAATTTTTAGAAAGTCAGGGGAGGGGGGGGGGTGGGGGTGCATGCCACATGGGCAAAATTACTGGTGAATGGTGTTGCATTTTTTTTGTGATCTAGCTCTACGCATCCATAAATACTACCACCAAACATTTAGTTCGATGGCCCTTTTGGGAGTGGTTGTGGTGATATCAATCAAATTATTAAAAAACAGTTGAGAAATTATTTGAAAAAAAAGAACTATTAATAAATTGGCATAAAACACAAGACTGTCAAATGACATTTTTACTAGTATATCTATTGTGTGCAAAACTATGAATTGCATCCAGTTCAGTCGGTCTCAAAAAAAAAAAAAAAAAATCCCCTCCCTCGTCAATCTTGAAAATCCTCCGGACCGTGAACACAATATTTTTTTATGTGCCTAATCCGCCTACGTCCCCAACAGCAAATTTAGATTTTACTAGTCTTGCATCAACAAGCTTAGGTCAGGAATATATGGACAAATTACATAATAACATTTTCAATGGAGGTTTAGAATACTCACTATATATCAAGAAATAGCAGATTGACAGAACATGTGGATCTTACACTAGCGCTAAAAATATATTTATTTTAACTCTGCGCAAAAATCATGAAACGCCCCTTTGACAAGAATTTAAATAAACAAACACGTCGGCACGGTACCGTATTCTAACCGCCTGCCACTGTGTTTGCCCGCGAACTGCATACTGCACTCGACCTTGTACTCCGTGGCGTGGATGAGATAACCAGGCCAGGTATGTTACTGCCGTGCACATGAAAATTCAAGTAGCAAATTAATCAATTTTATCATGAATTCACACCTCTATTTTCATGTCAAGAAACTTTAAACAAATTAATATTACATATTATGCCTACCGCTGTCATACATAGTGATGTAATGAGAGTCTTTCACTGAGAGCTGTTTTGGAAAACTACGAAACCATGCCGCATCCCAGCATGCAAACACGCGGCAGTACGTATCACTGTATTCGATGCATCTAGTTCCCGGGGCTCACACACGTGTCCCTCTCATGGGCATCTGGCAACTCTAGCGGATTGGTCGAAGTGCCTTCCTACGGAAAGCTTGGGAATATATGGAAAATATTGGCGGGACAAAATGTTAAATCGCCCTTTATATCGACTCTGACTCAATATTACCAATAGAAAAAATTAGCTTACAAACAGAACTTTCACGGTGTATCACACGCATTGTCAATGGTTAGGGAACATAACTAGAAGCAGTGAATTTTTAATAAAATTTTACAAAATACTTTCCCGTTATGCTAGAACGCTGAAATTTCGCTCATAATACTTTTGAAGTAGTCTAAATAATATCAACACAAAAAATGACCTTCTTGTTTTATCGGTGCGATTTGCCGAAGAAAACTGCTAGTGGAGGACAAAAACGGGGACCATGCACAGCGAGGGTAGGGTTTCGCGGTGGTACTACTCTGTTGAGTGCTGACTTCAAACCATCCAAACATGGTTTTTTAAATTGGACTTTGGTCATTTTTTCCGATATCTATTAGATTTCATCCTTTCGATTCTAATCATACGTTTTTGAGACCATTTGATAATAGGCCTCAATAATAGAGCGATTTTCAAAGTGTATTTTTCGTGATCGCCACTACTTGCATTAGCGCATATGTGTAATTGACGGGCTCGACGTGTGCAATGAACGGACACCCTAGTTTTAGATTAGTGTGTGAAAACATACCCCCAAATGTCTCCATATTCTGCCCATTCTATAAATCCAATTCACTTTACAATTGTTTTCCTGTAAAAATGAAGTTTGATATTTTACAATAATTACCTTTTTGAAGAAATAAAAATGATTAAACGTATGAAACTGTGCGCAAAATTACATACCAAAAGGAGCGATCGGACTTCGACCCGCTCACAACGATTGGCGCGCCGTCGTCTGATTGAGAGCGATTCCCAAATTCAGGGTGTGTTCTGACCAAGCAATTTCATGGGTCATGGCCCAATTAAGCTGACGGTCACCAATTTAAGCGGCCTTTTAAACACTTTCTATTGAGACAATTCGGCAGTAGTGTGGACAGAACTCAGCAAAACACAGGATTTTGTTGAAGCTATTTTCAGGTTCGTTTTTTCGCAATTCTAGACACTAAATTGTTCATTTGATGATAAACCAAACACATGGCATTAAAAAGCGAGTTGTTTTATGGAAATATGGAATTTCTTGATAAGAAAATTGTCAAAGCTTGAAAAAAAATCTATCGTTGCGCAAGTTTGACAGCAAAGGCCATGTGGGTCAGAGCCAAAAATAGTCCTCATCAAAGGTGAAATTTCAAAATGCTTGTATGAGTGAATATTGTTATGGTTGGCGTAGCAGAATAATTGAGTCATGGATAAACCTTTTTCGGGTAAAAAATAGCGTCGTTGGAGAGATATAAACAATTAAGATGATTGAAATGGCGCCCTTCGAGTGCGTGGGACGGAAGAATTGAAAAAAGTGATATAATTAAATAATCATAAGAAGGTAACAAAACAAAATTGTTTTGATATTTAAGGTGGATGCTGCATGATCGAATTCTTCCTGGAATTTTCTTTAAAATTTGATATAAGGTTTTCTTTGTGCTGAATTCAAAATTTAATAACATAAGGGTCACGGGACTTTCGTTTTCAAGATATTTTGCGTTAATAAAAAACCATTTTTTGCCAAAATTTGTACCAGTTTCTAATGTGAAATGTATAAAATGATACTAAAATCGATCATAGCAAGAAACCGCCCCTCCGGGAATTTTTTCTATTTTTAATTATGTTCAGGGTCCCCCAATGCGTCAAAAATAAAATAAAAAATTGGGGTCACGGACTTACTTTTTTCGTTATCGACAAATGTGACACAAAAATTGCTGAAGTTGTATTTTGCTGCTTTGCACGTTTCTTGTTTCTGCAAAACGCGTATTTTACTTTCGCCCTCAGACAAGCCTCACTCATCACCGAGATGCGTCAAGCGTATCGTTTGCGAAGAGGAGCGTATCAAAATGTATAATCGCTGATTCTGTGACTCTTCGAGGTTGACTCCTATACCCCTCATGAAATGGAAAGAACGAGGTTCTTTTCCCACCCTAAATGAAAAAATACATTTCATATATCATTTTTCCATTGCCTATTCCTCCGATTTTCACCTTTTGGATCATTCATTTTCTTTTTATCTTAGCAAATCGTATGGTTTGCTTCTCCTGCGTTTGCTATAAATTGTCCGGACAGTGTTCGAAGAGGCACGATTGGACCGGACAAGCGGATTCATATGCATTATTTTAAACAGTTGTTTCCTTTTTTTCCCTTTCCATCAACAACGCCAACTGCAAACAAAAAGCATGATCACCAGAGCCTATATAAATTTTTCAAAACCAGCTAACATTGCCGTCTAACGTGTGCATGAAACTACGGGTTGGAATTTTCGTCTTTTCGTCGCCTCATATTGTTTGTATATAGGCCTGTTTGGTGCGCTGACCATCCAACAATATGGTGATGGAAAAACAGCACAATACCCTTTTGTTTTTAAATTTTCTATTTCTCGCGCATGAATGATGCAATATACTACGCAATATTTGCTGCGTTACGAATTCGCAGAAAACTTCGCGTCGATGTCGCGAAAAAAGGACTAATCTGTTGCTAGGGCTCTAAATCTTACTTGGAGATTTCCCCTTGCGCGTACTGACCGTAGAAGGCTGTGGCACACGATCATGCAGGGCATCCACCTTAAGAGGACACTAAGTAAGATAATTTTGATGCCACACCCATTGTGACCTTGTGTTCCTCTAGAAATTAAAAAATACAAAAATAATAACATAATTCCCATCCCACCACATTTTGTGAGGGGTTTTTTTAAGTTCAACGAACAAACAAAAAATATAAATTTCAGCAAAACATGTCAGACCATAAAATATTAGGGCAACTAATATTTCTAAACAAAGAATCACAGTTTTTAATACATTATATTGATTTTGGTGTATGGTTTTTATTGTTTTGAGTTCCTCAATTTGTGTTGGGACGGAAGCAATTGTTGTGGGACGGAAACACATGGAGGGCCTGATTTTGCAGTATCAGAGTTTTAGATTTGTTTATGTAATTCAAACTATCTCAGATTTTTAAGTGAAAGAAACTGTAATTCCCTCCTGGCCTCAAATCATTTAAAAAAATCTAGAATCACCTTGATTGAAAAACGTTTTTATCAGTCTTTGGGCACTCAATCGTATGATGATGAATGTAGACCACAATGTGGATCAAGATAGCCGAACATCAGAACTTTTTCAGTGTCTTAGAAAATTGACTGGGGTAGCGGGGATTGGTCCATGTATTTTATGACAATGATGTTTTCCAGAGGTGGTGGTTGAGATGATTGGTACCGATACCCAATGTAAGGCCAAGGTCCAGTCTGGTACTGGAAGTGGCCGCGGGGAACCAAGCGAATGCAAGTATGACCCTAGTATGTTCTTAGATTCCCCCTCCCATTCCAGTTGGACAAGAGGTTAAGGTAAACATCATCTCTGATACCTGAGCAATGTGGGACATTAATTATAAGGCGAATCCTGCCCTAGAAAATCATGCCTAGAAAAAATTACGTGTTCGAATATTAAAGAAATTTTCATTTCAAAATTCAAATATATTCAGTAACCATGGTAACTGAATTGTTTTGTTTTGAAGTAAAATACCTTGGTACTTGGGTTGAAATACATTATTAATGAACCTTATGTAGTAATATTTCACTTAAAGTAGTTCAAGACAATTTGTGTCCAAGTTTTGCACTTTACATAACAAATATTAATGCGGACAAAATTCCGTCCCACCACATATTCCGTCCCACCACAAATCGACCAAATTTTTTTTAAACATCATGCTATGGTAATGGTGAGGGATTCCCTCTTTTTCATTCTTTGCATGTTAATATTAGGATAGTTGGACTACTATATATCATTGTTTAAAAATTTAATCTCATATCGGGTCCTGGGAAAATCCGCGATCGCGGAAAATGACATGTTATGCGCGGTTTTGCCTTTCCTCCGCGCGGATTTTCCCGTTTCGCGCGGAAAACAACGGATTTCGTATTTTTTTCTACCAGAAAAGGTGATTGAACTTCTTGCCCGACTGCTTTTCTTAACACCTCTTATGTACACAAGGCACATTTTATAATACCTGCCACATGTATTAATCGAGATCTCGATCACTTGACCACAGTAAGTGTTAACGATCAAATGTGTTTGGCAAGAAAATGATTTGGTCGGCACATTGCTCATTTAATGACGCAGCAATGCGGTCGATGGCAACTCCGATGATCATGTTCTTAGTACTCGCCATGCTGCGATTTCAGCACAATCTAATTGCTTTCTTTGTTACTTGGGTATTGTAGTAAACCACCTATGGATAGGTCGTTAAGAGATAAAGGCACACAGTTGTACCAGTGATCATAATTGGCCGTCAATTATTCAACCCTTGAGTGCAACTCCTTACTCCGATTGCATATAATCCTTGACGGTACTCGTGTGTCCTTCATGCATCGCAGGTGTTCCAAAGTCAAACTTGTGCGCGGTCTCTTGGACGTTTCAAGAATCACAAGTAACGCATTGCGGCAGCAACATGAATCAAAAGTTTGGAGCGAACCACGATTAAAACAAATGGTGCTAGAAGTTTTAATTCCACCCTTAATCCATGCATTGAATGTTTATAAATCCATTCAATGGTAGGCTACTCTTATGTATGCTAGATCCATAAATAATTTAGCCAAGATATTAGCTGCTCCATATCACTGCATGAGCGATGATTGAACTGGTATTGCTTCATTTCACCTGAGCTGATTGCGAACGAACGGGAAAATCCCCCAAGGACGGAAAATTCCTAGATATTTTGAACTATACTGATCTTTGAATGACATTTCAGCTCATGAACCACACATACACACAATAACTTGATCACCCACATGTAATTTCCTAAATCGCAAATTGCAATACCAGTTAAGATTCTAAATTAATTTCTGTTTATTTAGCTTTCATTGTATCAAATTTTTCTGCCAGGCCACGTGCGATGTAAGCTGTATGCAAGCAAACGGCCATTACGATTATAAAATGACATTTTTAGCAATTCAAACACCACATATTTTTTTTGACTCAAATCTAGGTTGTTATTCTTAAATGATTTTTTATAAAATAATCCTGACTTAATTACCGTTGTTTATTTCTTGTTTACTTGCAACTGTCAGCCCCCCCGATTAACATATGAATAGAACTGTTGTTTACTGTAAATGTTTGGATTGATCCATGTGATACTGGGGGTAGGTAGATTTTGCTTTTGTAAATACTCAATCGGGAAAGAACCTAAAAGCGCTAGAAAAACATTTGCTTCAGAGAGAGTTGTCTTTCCAATTTTCAAATGAAGTATTAATTATTAAATTAGAAAAATACAAAATATTTTTTCCCACCTTTTGGAATATTGTATTCCCGGGATGGATTCTATCAAATTCGTAGCTGCATGCTTTACAACTTGGCTGCAGTTCACACAAAAGAAGTTTTTATACTGTGCTGCAAAAATCTATTGACGTACATAGTCATTTACATACATAGCTCAATTCATCGCGCTGCAAATAGTGTAAATCCATAAACAGACTGAAGAGTTGTGCATTGTGATGATCGATGGACTGGTAGTAAATGTAGACATTGGATTAAGATAGGTCACAAAAGAAGACTAATTGATTGACAAGGTGCTATAGTTCTTGAGAATTGGCGATCATAATCACAAAGGCTCAGACGATGTGAGACAGGGCGTCCGCCGTATTAATTAGGGTCGTCATGTGTTGGCGGTTCAGCAATAAAGATCGACAAACAACGTGCGGTAATCGTTTTAACTTTCTTTAGAGCTTTTAAATTTTGGGTTTTATTATGGGCGGGCAACGGGATTAGGTCGTTTTTGATTAAATGTAATGATTAATTATACTTCTGTTATTTATCATGTTTACTACTATCTTGGGGGAATGCGGATTTGCGCGGATTTGGTACTTTTTTTGCCCGGATTAGTGCGGAAATTGCCGATTTATCGGTCTCGAAAAAACCGGAATTGCCGAAAATCGCGCGCGGAATTTGAGTTTTTTGACACGCCGGATTCTCCCGGACCCTATCATACCCTTGTACTTTTGATAAAAATTTTACAAAAGTTCGGTTCGTGTTTAAAAATTACGCGTAAGCTATCGTTCCGTCCCACCACATTAATTTGCGTTGCCATGGAAACACTCTTCTCCTTTGCCTTCTTTTTGTTGTTTGTAATGTTATTGTAGTGTATAACTACTTGTTCTCAGAGACATTAATTAGGATCCATTACAACAACAACTAAGGAGATGCAACTGAAACGTGCTATAATTCCGTCCCGCCACAAAAGGGTATTTTTGGCTCTGACCTTGCAGGTCAATCGAGCGTTGTCATCGCAAATAACCGACTTTGTACCCAAAATCAACTGTTACGCATGCTCATGAGCAGAAATGCTCGCTGCGACTGGAAGTATAATCTGGGCTTTTTTGAATGTTTACAAAATTGGGTCGCACTGTATGACCTTTCACCTGTATCATGTCACTTGGATTTCCGGTTTGTTGGACTTAGCCTGTGAAGTGAAATTATCATCCTTGGAAGTGGCATCAAATTTGCTCTTTTAAGTTTATCCTTCTTCCTGAAAACTACTCAAACATTTAAGGGTTGTCTCCCGATGTCTTACACAGCCCCAAAGTAATTAACTTTGCTCACATGACTCCTTTAGAGAAGCATTAAGTGGAGCAAAATTGTTTTTTACCCCTTTTTACATCGGTCCCGAGTTCATATTTGCATGACTTGAGTGCCAGAAAATATGTCAGGTTGAATAAAGATAGGCCAGTCAAGTCCATGCTTAGCATGACTGGGCTATAGCATGATACCGGAAGAGGACATGCGGGCATTTGGCAAAAATAGTTGCTTAGCACATTGCGCTTAAAATCAAATCATTCGATACGCGTTGAAAGTGGGGCGTATTGTCTTGCGATGTGGGCGGATTGTACTTTTTTTATATCATTCTGTGCAGCCGCATGATATATTGCCTTTCTCGATTTACTTTCTTCTTTACAATTACACAGTCGAGCACAGTCGAGGAACTCGGTCTTTCTTTCTTTGTATACTGTTTCTTTCTTCTTTCTTTCTGTCACATGGTAATATCTCAGTACATGCAACATGTCATATTGACTAAAACTAGTGACAAGAACAAGTACATGCCATCAACTTTTGACATGACCAGATTGGTGTCCAAAGGTCACGATAGGGTCCTCCCGGGGTCAAGACGTTACCATGCAAAATCTAGAATAAGCTCAAATCTCAAAACTATACTGTCATCTTGTAGGACTTGATCACACACAAAAAAGCAATCTTTGGACTTCATTCACTTGACCCTGGTTTAAGGGGTCAAAGGTCAAAAACTTCAAATTACGTTACACTCGAAACTTACTACTCCTACAGATTAGCAACCTGATCTGTGAGTCATGCATATGAATTAGCTTGAGCCCTGTACAAAAATTATGGGTACAGAGGTCAATATGGGGTCTTCTGGGGTCACACTAACAGAGGTCAAAAAACACATTTACTTGGTAATATTTAAAATAAGGTCAAATAGAAAATTGTTTCGCCCATCTTATAGGACTGGATGAGCGGTCAATGTCAATTATGACTTCATCACTTGACCCATTTGGTTTAGGGGTCCAAGGTCAAAATATATTCAAATTATGTAACACTTCAAATCACTACTCCTACCAGAATTAAAGCAACATGATCGTGTGACTCATGCATACGAAGTAGCTTGAGATCATTTACAAAAGTAGGGGTCAAAGTTCAATATGGGGTCATCGGGGGTCACAGAGGTCAAACATATTTACTGTGTGAAAATTTAAAATAAGGTCAGATAGAAAATCTGTTTAACCCATCTTATCGGATTCATGAGCCAGTCAATAAAAGTCAATCATGACTTCATCACTTGACCATGGTTAGGGGTCAAAGGGTCAAACTAAAGCAATTACTACACGTCAAATCACTACTTCTACAGATTACATTAAATTTGTCATGTGATCATGTATCTGGTGTACTTTGGCATCCCCTAAAAAAAGTTATTAAGAAATTTTGATTAAAGGACATTTTGGGTCACAGGAGTCCAAGACCTGATTTTCACTTAAAAAATGCTACTTCTACAAGTCCGATCTGAGTACTCTCGACTGTGTTCAGATATGTAGACAGGTCGAGTTCTTCCTTTCTTTCTTTGTACACTGCTTCAAAAATGCTAATACTAGTGTCAGACGCTTGCTCAGAATTGCAACGAGAATTGGTCACAAAAACCCCTCACCCAAGGTCAATATACGGGTGTAAACAGTTTGACAATAGGGTTCACGTAAGGTCAATAGCGGTCACTGTCGCGATAACACCCTTTTCCCTACATCCCCACAGTTCGCATGTGCTATCAATTCCATTCAGTCACAGTGATTTGCCAGATGCCTGGCCATTATGGCTTGTTCACAGATTTTGAATCCAAAAAGTCATTTAGGGGCCAAAAAGGGTAGTCTCTCTAATCCTTAATATTTCAAAATGCTACAGGTGTTACATGCAGTTAATGTGATCTTGACAAGACTTCTTCAGAATAACCCCTGCCCAAGTGCCACACAGGGTGTACAGAGATTGGGTCAAAGGTCACACAGGGTCATTAGAGGGTCAGTTGCTCTTACCCTCATTTTGGCTGTTCGCCACAAATCAATTGCTTAATCGCTAGACTTGGTCAGAAAATGCTGATCCAAGGCCCATATGAGGTGTTTCAAGTGGGTCAAAGGTCACGTAGGGTAAGCATGGGCATCGCGGCACCTTTTTGGTATCGTGACATCGCGGCCTAAAAATATCGCGATATTACGATATAATCTTGGCTTAATAAATTCCAGGTATGCGAACCTCAATATGACAATATAAACCCATTCCAACATTGACTCTAAACCCTTCTTTACTTAACCTGCTAAAATTGCCGTTATCTCAGTTAGAATGGCCATATTTCAAAAATTAATTGTATGTTTTTGACGAAATTCTGAGAAATCACTTAATAATCAATGGCATTCTCTCCTTCACGTGCGAATCTGTAATCCAATGAAATTTGGTCAAAGGCTGACGGGTCGTATTCATTACGTCAGCTGGGGGACATGTTTAAACTATCTCGGGCCTCAAAAACAGGGACCGATGTCAGTGAAATGAGGGAAGCAAAAACAATGATGATGATATGAGACAATGGTCTTGCCTTTTCTTTGCACATATATGTCATTTCATCCGTCTCCGTCGTTGTAAATGCATTGTACGCCGTCAACTTTAGTGTTGTTGTTTACTTTGTTCCAAAAAAAAAACCACTCAATAACACCGTGTACCGCTGCGCAGCTCGCTTTCACCGGCTCACAGTCACGTATCTCCTAAATTCTCAATCGAGCAGCTGTAATGCACGTTGGAAGATAAAAAATTGCGCACGCGCAAAATTCCTATTTTGGGTATCACCTATTCCTAAGTGCGTTTGCCCCTACCAGGTACCGACAGCTGTTTGGGGATTGCCGGGGATCCCAACAATAGCGCCGAGAAAGGCGATTGTAAACGCGGTATTTTATATCAATCTGCCATCCACAAAAAATAACATCTTGAATGGTTAATGAGACATTTAATCACTTACTCAGTGTGTTATTTTTTGAATAGGTAAGGATTGATAAAAATAATCCATTGCAAGTGTAAAGTAAAAATCATAGATGTTTTACCGGCGTCAGACATGTAATAATAACCTCATGGTATAATTATGATTACGCACGCGCGAATCATCATTAATTGAATTTATGAATGAAATAAGATATTAAACAAAGTAGCCCTGATCTCATCACGTCTTATTTTAACATATATTCATTCAGCCCGGCAAGGGCAAGCGAAATCGATATGCACGCAATAGTGGAGTTTTAGTGACAAATAGTGAACTATTTTATACCGCAAAGATGGATATTATCAAGACTATTTACATTTATAATTGGAACACACGATGTTCTGTTATCGCAATGATTTCTGTCACATTTCCCCTTCAATTAGGTTTCTAAGCTAAACTTACCAGACCCCCCCCCCCTCACACCTTTGGATTCCCTTTTCTTTCGCCAGGCGACCGAGTTCCACAGTTTTTATGGAATTCCCTTCATGAAGGCACCTGGGTACCGTAGATTATGCGCGCACGTGGACCGGCCAGGGCTGAATTCGGGTCAGCGTGTCACACGGAACATGTACAATGGAAGTGTGTACTGTACAGTGTTAAATCGATTATCTTTGGTACAATGCTCATTATGATGTGGGCCCGACATCGTATTATTCGCTGGTACATTTGGACGAATAATGGCTGGATCAATCGTCCTTCCTCAAATGAAAAATGATAGAACATGGCCATAAAAGGTGAAATGATGCACGATTACACTATAGTATTATACACACAGGTAATAAATGCGAATATATGATAAATTTTACTGTGTAGTCTGACCAGAAATCTTGGAATGAATTTGATATTTTATAGCCAAAGATATTACTCAGAATTATCGTCAGCATATCGTCGGACCCTCGCGAATTATCGCATCACGATAATGAAAAAAATATCGCAATATTATCGCCATCGCGATTATCGCACACCCTTAACGTAGGGGTCATTACAGGTCAAGTCGCTCTTACCCTCCTTTTAGCTGTTTCTGCCACAAATCAATTGCTATAATCACTAGACTTGGTCAGAAGAACCACTGACCTAAGGCCCATATTGAGTGTTCACAGATTTAGGTCAAAGGTCACCTGGGCCGATTAAAGGGGCATTCTTTGAAAATATTGAAAGACCTCACACCAGATACCAATTGCTATAATCACCGGACTTGCTCAGAAGAATTGCTGACCCAACCCTTATAATGTGTACATAGATTGGGGTCAAAGGTCACATGGACAGTGCAAGTAGTCACCGCATGATATACTTGTGCTTTCTAAAGCACAATCGATGCCTAGTTGATTTTGCGTGCTCTGTTTTCACCGTGATACAGGGGTTTCCCTTTTGTTTTCACCGTGGTGAAGTAATGTGACATCAGTCCTCTCCCGGCCTTGTATGAATGATCGAAATTTTAAAAGTAGGATTTGATTAGTCCCAATAATTGGGACTTCACGTGACGTTTCCATGCCTTTAACAGGATATGTGAAGTCCCAAAACACTATGACAGCATTTCACCTCCAATTTTCATATAATCTTACCTGGTTCCGATTTAATAAGCTTCACCGGTGCTTTCACTAAACACTCTTCCACCTTTAGCACCAGTAATATCCAATTTGAAATGCTTTCGTTAAGCATCTGGCAATACAAAACACGGGACTTAGTCACCGGTCAAAATCTTACGTCTTGAAATTTCACTTCCTAAAAGAGTTGAAAATATTTACGACTATCCTGTTGTTGCTAACACTGTAAGGAATACTTTCAAGGTGGAATCGGGTAATATTTATTTGCGTGAAGAGTGAAAATTATTGAATGTGAGACAAAAATTTTGTCTTATCAGTTACACACAATTTTGGCATGACTCCTCCTTTGATTAAGTTAATGGCATAATGATTATGTACAGGAGTCATGCTCAGCAGGACTAAGGATTTGATATGACATTGTTTTCTTTAGGTACGGTACTGTTTAAAATGAAAATGGTTTTCAATTTGAGAAATTATTCGAAATGCCCACTAATTAACAGAAAAACATATTCGCTAGTAACAAATTACAGTGTTTTGCATTTTTTGAAAGTTTAAAAGATGAAATTCTTGAGGAAAGTTTTGCGTCAACATCACTTTATGTCCGGTCGGCCAATTTGGACTCCCTAGCATGAAAGAATCCCTAGCATGTCATGAAATGGCCATGGATCGTGCTTACGTTCGCCGATTGGTTAAGTAGTTTATGGAAATTTCTGGCCAGTGAATTATTTTTTTGATTGGCTATCGGCAACATCAAGGGCAGTCTTATGAATGAAGAACTTGTGATGGATATCTGGCTGGAATCGCAAAGAAATCATGATGAGACAAACTTGCGCTTTGTGAATCGGTACACATTTTTGGGTTGGTACATTTTGTAACCCCACTTTTTCTGCTCCCAGTTGAATTCAGCAGCCTTGACGGAATAAAGTACAGTATTCCCTGCACTTCATTCCGTCAAGGCTGCTCAATTCAACTGGGAGCAGGCAAAGTGGGTGCAGTAAATGTACCAACCCCACATTTTTTATCTTCAGAAAGATGTAAAATTGGGAGGTTTTCAATTCCCACAGTAGTAACACTGTATGTGTGGTTTGCCTGCGTCCAGTTGAAATTGTTTGGTCCCCCAAACCCCTCTGATTGTGAAATTCAGTGCGTCCATAACTAGCTAATTTTCCAAAATCGGCGTCCTCGACGCAGAAAAACGCGACCCCAGCACGCACCTTCTTAAAAGCAGCCCTGCAAGTTTTCTGCCTTCGTATTTGAGCAGGCAACCCAGCAAAATACTTTCATACCTTCAGCAGTAGTATGTACAAGTGGTGTACATCATTGTGTACTGTAACTTTAATGATAGTGACTGATATTCTTGAAGAAAAGTTACTGATTAGCCCTTCAGTTTTCAAAGATGACATCAAAATTAAAGCTGTATTTCTTTTTCTCTATAGGTTGCTATGGCAACAGGACAGGTCCTCTTTCAACGGTTCTACTATTCAAAATCTTTTGTAAAGCACAACATGGAGGTAAGTCTTGAATTGTCATAAACATAAAGGCCTGTATTCCAAAAGGTGTTTAACAACTGTAAACAAACATTTATCTCTGAATTAGTGAGGTAGATAGGGGGTATTTTTTAAAATTATGGTAAAGCACTAAATTATTGCGTTATATCTAAAGATTGATATCTGTACTAACAAACTAACATATCTTAGACATCTATATTTTGGAAAAAATGCTTCATAATTTTAATGAATTCTTACAAAAAAAAAAAAAAAAAAAATATGAATCCAATTGTTATATTCTTAGTATTTTACTTAGGGAAAGTGAAGTAATTTTACTTTTTTGACATGTTTTTCTCTCTTCATCTCAAAATTGCATTTTCCGCGTTTAACCTCAAATTCCGCGAATTTCGCGGAATTTCCGCAACGCGGAAAACTTGGGGCTTTAGTGTACTGTAACTTTAATGATAGTGACTGATATTCTTGAAGAAAAGTTACTGATTAGCCCTTCAGTTTTCAAAGATGACATCAAAATTAAAGCTGTATTTCTTTTTCTCTATAGGTTGCTATGGCAACAGGACAGGTCCTCTTTCAACGGTTCTACTATTCAAAATCTTTTGTAAAGCACAACATGGAGGTAAGTCTTGAATTGTCATAAACATAAAGGCCTGTATTCCAAAAGGTGTTTAACAACTGTAAACAAACATTTATCTCTGAATTAGTGAGGTAGATAGGGGGTATTTTTTAAAATTATGGTAAAGCACTAAATTATTGCGTTATATCTAAAGATTGATATCTGTACTAACAAACACTATCTAGACGACATCGATTATTGAAAAAATGCTTCATAATTTTTATCATGAATTCTTACTATCTGTCCTCACTATTGCGTGGATAAAATGATCGTTTAGTTAAATGATTATTAAACCCATCTTTTTGGTTTGGGGCCATAATTTCTCTATTATCCTGTAAGAAATCCATCTGTAAGAGATCAATTGATAATGATATTCATGAAAGTGGCATACCCCAGTCATCGAGGCTCAGTAGGGTCACTGAGAGCAGCATATGTGTGCATTTGCCATGTTTTCATTGAACAAGTTTATTGGTTGCCTATCTGCGGTGACTTGTCGGTACCATGTGTAGTTTAAAAGTTAAGAACCCCACCATGGTGATAATTTGTGGTTATAGAGGTTTCAAAGATAGCTGTAGTTATTGTTGTATAACTGTCTTACCGGCTTACAATATAAGAGCTCAACAAATAGATGCACAGCCTTGGGGGCTTATGTAGATTACTCTGCACAAGTCACTGGTGCAGTGGGGTTTAGCAAGTATTCTAATACCTTGTGCTTAAGTTAATGGTACGTGGATCATAAACCTCTGACTCATTATGCAAGGATTAGTTTAATAACTTTAGTAGGTTCCAGCACTCCGAGTGGGTGCATTCCAGGTCAATCCTTAGAGAACCTAAATGTATATCTGACAGACCGGTGTACAAATTTTTATTCAGAATCTCCAAAGTTGCCAATGTGCTATTGTGATAGTTAGTGGTGGAAGTGATATTCAAGACTTGTGTAGTGTATTTATATACTATATAATTATTGAATCTTTTTGTTTTTCAGGGTGTTGCATGGCTTGTATAAACTTAGCTCCAAAATAGAGGAGGCACCTCGTAGGATAAGAGATGTCATTAATGTGTTCATCACATTAGACAAAAGCGGAATGGCAGGTCCCGTATTCACATTTCATATGATTTAGTGTAAGTAGAGTTTGTGTGCAAAAAAGGAATTGCATCACTAAATAAACTTGTAAACTAATAATCAGTTGCCATGTTTGAGATAAGGGGACATCTACCCTCAATGTTTTGTAGAGCAAGAATTTCTGAGTTTTCTTAATTTCTGAATCTCATACTTTTCAGCTCTATTTTTACTTTTTATTTGGGTGAAAATGGGACATTCCGTTCCGATGCGACAGTTGATCAAAAGTGACATTGTACCATGCCAAAGTAAATACTATTTCTTATGTAATCTTATTGTGTTTCAAGAGCTTATTACTATTTATCTTATGTTTTTCAAAGAAGGATATTTAAGAACAATGCCAAAATAAATTATTTTGGCTTAATTCTGTGATTATTTCCTATATTTTGCTCTATTTATACTTTACGCAGAATTATGTAGAAGTACAAATTGACAAATTCAAATAAAACATGCACTACATTTTATAATTAAACATTAATTAAGTGTTCTAGAACTTAATTGCCCATATCTTTTTTGCATTTTCGGCAATTGGAAATTGACTCCCAAAACTGTTGGCACTCCGAATGGGGTTAGACCAAAAAAATTGGCACAAATGTACGGTTTTATAATGCTCTGCAATTAAGGGAGGGGATTTTTGTATCTGTCTTACTTTTTGATTATAAGCCTTCAAAGTCAAATCAGCAGAAAATGAATTTTTCAAGAAATCGGTTGCCATGGCAACACGCGATAAAAATTGAAAATGTCTCGCAATTAGTTGTACAGTTGACACATGTAACTACTGGATAGCAGACAACTGATAAAAAAGACCCTTAGACTCTTTTAGGGGGCCAAATGTGCAATGCTGCTTTTTACCAAAATTCAACCCCACTTGACTGGGACCCCAGCTCATTTGCATGAGTACGAAATTTACAAATAAATATAATTTTCTGAAACGAGCAGTCCAATATGCTTGTAAGATATATAACAAGCCCATACTTCAAAATTTCAACTACTTCTAACCTGCTTTTCAAAAAAGAAAATAACACTCAAAAATGGGGTTAGATGCCCCCTAAAGTTAGCTCAGTGATGTAGATATGCAGTTGAACAGGAAAAATGTACTCGATAATTTAAACTCACTATGGGGTTGTATTACATGGCATTTGGTCAGCATCACAAAGGTGGTTTTGGAATATTCCACTTAAGGGGATGGCAGGATGACACAATGGTTAGAAAGTAGGATGTTCACTTTCGTTGAATTAGAATTTAAATGATGGGTGAGTGGTGGGCGGTGCGCGTGTGTGTGTGCGTGAGTGTTGTGTGGGATTGTGTTGACATGTCTAGATGCGTTAGGACACCATCACTCTGAACAAAAACAACTGGTAGTGTGTAGAGTCACAATTGTTCATGGTCAATAGTTTTGCATTGTAATAACTGATGCACAGCAAGTGTTTTGCACTGCATTGGGATACTCTAGAGGGGAGATTTGGTTTTCGGGAAACTTTGTGCATTCTTGCGTACAAGTACAGTGTTGCAGGTGCAATTGCTAATGGAACTCTATAATGTAATGCATGTGTGTTGTGTGAAAGGTTTGTAATTTAAGGTACGGTACGTGTATGACATGGTGTTATTAACAGTTGCTACTGTTAAACTATTGTAATGCCAAAAAATAACATTTTTTTCTATTACGATATATCTTTCAACAAGTGTTGTCTCTGACTGTCAACTCACTCCATAGTGCTCATGGGCTCAGTCATGGTTGTCAATCATATACGGGATCAGCAAACTTGACTGGGAAGAAGTGTTCACGAGCATCTAGTGAGCCAGGAGGCTTACCTGTACATCGTTATAGTCATGGCTCAGCTCGGTGACATCTTAAACCCACAGCACTGCTTACGGGGGACATGGGTTTTCTTCTCTCTCCCGAGAATCTACAAAAATGAGAATCATCGTGTTACTGAGATTCCACTCAGTTAACTTGACCTACTAGTGATTTTGAAATTATCCTTTTGAATTGGATGGTTAGTAGAATGCATAAAATTTTTAGTCGAAAGGAAAAAGGAAAACCTGGAAAGAAAAAAAATCCTGTTCCAACTGCTTTATTAATAACAATATTAATCAAACCAGGATTTAAAATTGTGACAAGTCTGACGATATAGCATGCTCTGCACCTTAAGTTCATAAATCGTAGTGGTACTACTACTCATGTAAGTGGCCATGGCACGCAGACTTTTTGAAGGTAACACAGTGAAGTATACATGTTCTTTGTGTAAATATGTAAGTTTAAGGAATCAAAGTATATTGCTAAGTTGATAAAGGCACTTCTAAATAAGTTGCATTACCAAGAAATGGCTTCTATATGGCATAGTCTGTAGTCGGTCAAAGATGCGAATCGTATTCCTATGACCAATGCCATGACAACCAAATGAGTTGAGTACAATAGTGCATTAAAAAATATAAGTGTTATATAGGTTTAGTAGTAGTACAGTTTCAGTTAGATATTTAAGGATTAGAGCTTGTCTAATTTTGTTGCCAAGAGTTGTATTTTTCTGCTATTACCTATGACGGATCCGAACCATGGTGCTAGACTCAAACGTTACATCAACATGCAAAAACCATGTGACTTAGCGGAGAGACGTTGATTGAAAGAGCTAGGCTTCGTGTCCATGTCAAACATCCACACAAGGTGATGGGAGCTTTACATAAAGGGCAAGATGGTGATGTGTAACAGGATTCTCTAAAGCCACATTAGCTAACCGGCAGCTGTCACCAGATTTATGTAATAGGCAAAGGGAAATCAACCCCCTTTTAAACAAAGATTCAGTCTTGTGAAATTGTTTTTACTGTGATGGTACAGTTCATAATTTTACAATTTCCATGAATCTGTTTTCTAAAGAAGTATAAATTGTGTGATTTTGCCTGTTTAAGAAGAAGTGATGAAATGCTTTTTGGAGAAAACCGGTTTTATCGGATTCAAGTAAACAGATTTTTTCTGAGCCTTTGTATAAAGACCCTAATCCTTCTACTTTTAAATGTATATAACAGTGTGCAACTCGTTCATAATTTGACAAGACCAAAGTACAATTTGAACAAGTCCGAACAGGAAAAAATTAATTGTAACCTCAGGAAAAGTGTTGTTATTGAAGGGTAGAAACTTGGACATTTAGTCCAAATTGTGACTGAGACTCATTACTTGGCCTCTGGTGTTAATAAGTTCAAAATGTCATTAAACCATAACAAATATTCTTTCCAGTTGACTTTCAATTGGTTTGCTGTTTTATTTTCCAGGATTGCCTTCAAAAATTTATGTAATCAGGAATAGTATTTTTGACATTACCTGTGACATGTTTTATATCCAAATAGCCGGTTCATGATGGCATAACGAAGGAATGCTCAAACTGGCAATTTTCCAAGAAGTAGTACATGGGTCCCCAAGCTTCAGGGAAGTCAAAAATGGAAGTCAGTTTGTGATGAAGTGTTATCAGGCAAAACTTGCAAAGGTTGTGGACAATATGTGGTTTACATATTGTTTTCGGCAGCTGTCGACCAACACTATCTTTCAAACCTGCGTTGTGCACATAAACATTGGGCATTGCGTGAAAAGCATGCGTGTAAGCCTAGCAGCGGGCTGAATATGCCAATATAGCATGAACAAATAAGGACCATATACACCTCAACATAAATATACAAGACTATGAAAAGTTTAGACGCTTTGAGGATTGCCTGTAAAGATATGTATTACTTACCAAAATATGGCTGCAGTTCAAGAGTAAAAGCAGTCAACTATGGCAAGATTTATAGTATATCGCAACATTCTTGAAGCATGAAATTCAGCACATAGTATATCAGAAAAAAAGTGGCTTTTCACAACCCACATTGCTGGTGTGCAGGCAGTAACTTGTCGTGTGAAACTTTTGTTAACCATGGTTTTCTTCCCTATTATTTTCCCCTAAAATCATGTGGATGTTTCCAACGCATCCCATTCTACTACAGATGATAGTGACTTAACTTACAGTTCCTTGGAAGTGCAGCGTAATGCTAAACTGTCCAGACAGCATGGTAGGTATTCGTTTATTACTTGTAGGGACATTTACTAAAATAAAATGCTTTGAACAATCTTAATTTGGGGTTATTTAGGCTGAAGATATGGAGCTATGAACTGAGATTGCCTAGTGCAGCACCCCTTATACCCAAGAATGGAACACAACACTATACTTTGCCCAATCTTTATTTGATGTTACAATTTGGAGGGACTTGCTCGATAAAAATGCAAAAAGTCACATACCTTCTTTGGCAATGATTTGTAATTAAATGGTCAGGTCAGTTCTTGGAAGACCCGGACTCCTAGGCACTCATTTCCCTTGGTCTTAGGAATGTACTGGGAATGCTATCAACAATCCAACTCTGTAGTGATGTAAGAAGTTGCAATGTACCACGTTGTAACAGAATGAAAATAAGGAAAACTAATGTAAAGGTTGTTGTAGCCGATGATTGTTAGTAATTCCAAAGAGTGTCATCATTACATCTCCAAGCTATGGTTTTGTAAACTCAAGATAGAGCGGAGGAAAGCTGCATATTTCTTACCTGGAAAAACAAAGAGGGTGTGGTCGATAACTAGAGAATCATAATTTGATTGAAAAAGTACCGTAGCAGGTTACCCGGTGCTATTGGTTTGGCATTGCAGTGTTAGTGTAGAAGAAAGTAATAGGAAACTCAGTCATACTTAACCAATAAAGCGTCAGGAATTTTATAAACAATTCCATAATGTGAGATTATGAATGATGAAATTCGTTGTTATTGATAAAGAAGAGTATTAAATGTAATAGTGTTCAGTTGGTAACTGCAATTCTTTGGTCTTTCTTGCCTATAAGGGCCCTAGGTAAGTAGCAGTTGGGGGGGTGGTGGGGTAATAACCTAACAGTGCTGTGGAGTGACGCACCCACACACTAATGACGAAAGAATGGTCACACACATCACCACCCACCGCCAACCGCACGGGGGTCTCATGACAAGTACGGGATGCGACCCCCATATCCTTGTGGAGGACAAGTGGCGTTGGGTAAACTACACATCTTCAGTGCATCGGCATTCGCTACTAAACGGACTGGAAATAAACGGCAAGATAAGATGTATGCAATACAAAGTGTCGTCACGTTAAAGGCAACAGGATCATCAGTCTTCGGTTATCCTGAGTTCATGCCTTTGAGTTTTTACCATGATTGTTGTGTTTTGTTGTAACTAGGCTGTGAATGTATGCATTTTAACAAAATAGTATGTTAACATATTTTTTGTTTTTGAGTGTTTTATTTTACTTTCAAATTATTTTGGTTGCCATTACAAATCTGTTTCAACAAGTTCCAAAATGATGACTCTCATTACTTTTGTGGCTCTTTCAGGGAATTTAGCACATACAGGAACAGAAACCAGAAGTTTTAGCAAGTGTTCAAAGAAAAATGCTTGGCTATTGGCTTATCAAATCATTGCTATGTCACATGCTAATTCTAGTTAACCCTACATCATATTTCTTACCCTATAAAAATAAACCTGTCTACTGTCATAAGCCATTGGAAATGATCAAGGATTTTCGTTGAAAAATCTGTCCACCTTGTAAAATGTCTGGTAAGGGTAAAGAAAATTGTCATAGTACTTTTCAAACTATTGAAGATAAAGCCCAAAAAGATGTGCAACATGTTTATTGTTAGCAAATTGGAGTACCATTTGTTTGAGGATTTTTATCCGAGTGGCCATGTTATTGAGCAGACAAAAATGTTTTGCATTATAAAAAGTAATTTACATTTCACAGTTATGTCTAAGGGAGGCATTTTTAACTAGAGTACACCAAATCAAAAAAATAGGATCTTGACAGTCATCACCTTTGCAAAGTTTCAGGTTTTAATCTGTGGGTGTGTGGGGGGGGGGGAGGTTGTGGGGGTTCTCACTAGCAGAAATTTTCCTGACACCCACCCCTAATCCAGGTTGGGCATTTTGGATGGCAATTTGGGCAACTAGGTAAAAAAAGGGAATCGAGGGGAATTAATGGAAATTAGAAAATTGGGGTGACATTTATGGCAATTAGGGAAATTGAGATAAAGGAAAGTTCAGGGTATAGGAGGATTTAGAGAAATAGGAAAAGTTAAGGAACATTATGGGAAAGAATTAGTGAAAACGGGATAATATTAAAGGTCCATGGCCGATCGATAATAGCCTCGTCCCAGAAGCAGATTTTACACCGGAGTGGTAAATCTTTTGGTATCAGAAGAAAGCTACTATTTTCTAATTTAACAGTGAAATCTAGGGCTATCGGATGTTTGGTGTGGAAGTAATGAGTGAAAATGTACCCCAATTGGGCGCCAATATTAAATTTTAACACAGTAACTGCTAGGGAGCTTACGAAATCACGTTTTCTGTCTCTCACATGAAACGCATTGAAATATCGCGCGAAAGCTTTTACAGGTGGGGTTTTGGCGTGAAGGCCCTCCTATCAAGATAAAACTTCATATCCTTAAAAAATCGGGCCATCCCCCTTTAAGGACACTTGGGTGAATCTTTAGGGAAGTAAATTATCACAATGTTAGGATCGTGACATACGGTGGGGACATTTTACACGCATCTCTTTAAATCAGTTCACCTTATTTGCATTCACTTTAAGTTATACATTTGAAGGTCCAATGTCACGTTGCAATTTGCTAAATACTGGGGGACCACTCGCAGTTAGCCTACACAGGTTTAAAATTTGCAGTTTTTTCAGTGGAAGTTGCCGTCTGTACAAATCCATGTTGAAGAATGCAATGAAGAGATTTAAGGGATATGAAGATCAAAGTCAAGTCAGGCAAGTTTCAAGGGGTCAACAACTAAAGGTGGCTGTGAATTCAGGAACTTAGTCAAAATGGCCAGTTTTTAGTTCATGTTTAAACGGCATTAACAATTTTTCTTCCATATATTTTAACAGAATTTATATTTATTATTTTCCTTTCCTCATATTTTTGTTCATGTTTACTTTTACAATGTACGACGCATTTTTGACCAAGAACATCACATGGTGCTGAACTGCAAAAGCGGGTAATTCGCGTATTACTGCACTACTCGCCTGTGCTATTCGCCGCGCGCGATGTATGAGCGCATCAGAAACGCCTTGATGCATCGATTTGATAATGTACGCGCACACCCGTGGTAACTTGTAAATGCAATTGTAAAATTGTTGCCCCGTGAGTTGCTTTTTCAAACAGAATGTGGGATTTAAATTTCACGATTTGAGAGCCTCATAAATTGTTGATTTTGATCATAAGTATCCAGATGAAGCAATTTGACCTGGTGCAGAAGCAGTGTGAAGAAATAAAGATGAACGCTTGTGGTTTTGGAGTAAGGCTATATTTTTATTTTTGTAGCAAAATGGACAATATTTGGACAAAATGGCGATTTTCTCTGTTTCACTTTCGGCGATAATAATTCCGTGATTTTCCGGTTCCCATTTACACTTCGATCCTATCAGTGAACAGGTAAGAAATGAAATGTATCGGATAGAGGCATATCAAAATCTATGGTTTGTATTTTTTTAATTTTTCATTTTGGTTAAATCGTGATTTATGGTCGACCTTTGAACAATCTTGGGCGTTGTTCCAATTGTACACGCGGTTTTTGGCTTTTTTTGGCAAATAATTTGATAATATTTCAGAAGTTGAAAAAGGGGAAATACTCGACCCTAGAACTATGACTATGTAATCCAAATGCGAACAAGGCACATTTTTAGAACATTTCTATATTTTTATATAGGAACAAAAAAAATGAGTGAAATCTCCATTTTTTATGATTTTCTCAAAAAATACGTAGTTTGGGGGGAAAATATATCATATTTGGATTCTTGAGTCATTTCCTTCTCAAATATGTCTACTGTTATTATGTTGGAACAACAATTAGAAGATACGGCAAAAAAACAGTTCCTTGAATTCCTCTGACTACAGCACCTATAATGCATTTCCCAAGATAAATTTGGAACTATTTTCAGAGGGCATACCCAGTCCTCGATCTTACCATTTAACCGATCCAAACCCAAGATTTTGCGGTTTCAATAGAAACTTTGATTTTATATCTCATATGAAATAATTATTTGTGGGCTGCCAGCTATTAGCTGGGACCACTTAGCAATCCGTTGTGCGTGTGTGTGTGTGTGTCACTAAAATGTTATAAGTTTTTAAAACAATTGGCTTCATTCGAAAAGTTCAAGTTCAATTGGAACCAATGCGATCCCTTTCGGTTATGTTGACGAGGTCAAAGGTCATGTGTCCAATGTCAAAGGTCATGTAGCGGCCCACAGATTAAATTCTTTGAATGTAGCGAGGGATGAAAGCCAAGAAGAAGAACCACAAAATTCTGGTTCCCATTATGATGCTGCAAGCTAAAGTTACTGCTCACATTAAAATGGCCTGTCAGGCATTTTGGAATTGAGGGATGCACAATAACTTTGTCATTGAAACACAGTAGCACCTTTAATTGAAACCTCTCGGCGACTTTTGTCCCTGTTTTGTCTGCTTGTAGATCAGAACAGGGATTTGATGGTGGTGTAGTGTCTGATAAAAATGTTAAATAGGGCCCAAAAGAGCTACTAGGGCCATAGTCGACTTACACTTTGTCCACATGTCGTCATGAGCCATATTGGGACAATTGCCATAATTTCGCCCAAGTCAAACACATGAGACACAACCAAATTGGGTCAAAATGAATAAATATTGCCTCCAAAAACTCTAAATTCTAATTAATAATTTCTGTTATACCCATACTGATTACCATAATCTAGACTTATAATTCGTAGTCCCAGTACCAGAGATTATTCCATTAATAATTACACCACAGTCGTCCACTTGGTCTTGTTTACTAAACGTCAAAAACCTGTGACTTGACACATTTTGATTTGACATTGACATGGCCTATGCACACGATGCATGTACCATATATTTATGACACACACGTACATCTTAACATGACAGATATTTACGCACATGACATCGTAATTCGGTACCCGTTATCGAGGGAGATTCCCAGGGTAACTTTAAAGGAGTTACTGGCATGAATCTATCACACATTATATGATAACCTCCAAAAATCTCCCTAAATGATGTACCAAAGGTTTCATGATCAGTGGGCGTATTCCTTAGATTTTTAAAACACCATTTCATTCATTTTCGTAGCAGTAAACGATTTTTAATTTTAAGGAAGCAGCCATGTTTTCATTATTTACGCTATAGCTTCTGCTGATGACTTGTATTTTTGTTGTGTCACCATAAGTTTGCAAGGATGGTCTTGTGGCAGATGGGCACGTGAAGTTTGTGTAGTGATATTTCCTGGCTTCTGTTTCAAGTATTTGCGTTGAGCGTTTTGTATGGAAATATAGACACAGGGAATATATAGAACAGCTTTTTACATTGTTGGAATCTGATTTTTTTTCGCAAGGAAATACTCCAATTTGACCATAAAAAGCCCTGGTATGCAGATTCGGGATTAATTCATTATATATGTGTGATAGATTCTTGTCAATAAATTTAATAATAAACAAGGTACATGACATAATTTATTCTTACCATCCAGTATAATTACATGGTCACCCTTGATCTGGTTGTTTTGTTCCATAATGTCAGCAAAATTACAAACGGGAAGTGAGGTTCATCAAGCCAATTATAGTCGCAGCGAGAGTAGTGAACAATGGTTTGAACTAAGCATAGCAGTAATGGTGTGGCGACCTGTTCGGGCTCTATCTTCATGGCTATATTAATCTTGTTTCGAGCGGTCTACATGCAGTGCGGCATGCATGCACATACGCAGCAAATAGTTCGAATCATTCCAAAACAATCAGAGTATAGTCATCATGAAGGCTGTGCCGACGATTCGGATGGCAATTAGAACTCCCAATACAATTAGAATAGTCATTTTAAGGTTTCTAGAATTTAGGAACAATTTTCAAGTGAAGGGTACTTTCAGTTACATCAAGCTAAAGATTAATTGTATTCCACAGTTGGGAAAGCTGTAGTGAGGGCAAGTTTTTTGGCATGTTAACATGTTAAGTGAGCTTCTTGGGTACAGTAGTATCATATATATGGCATGTTTGATGTTTTGGGGTTTGATTGATTCATTCGCCCCAGCGATTTCAAAGTTATTGGTGAATATTTTTAGCGATATGTGCGACAGAAAAATAAGATGACAACGACAGCCCTAATGTTAACCCTGCAATTGCTGGACTTGTACTACAACCAATTAGCATCATCTAACCCCATAATTAGTACTTGGGAGCACGTTGAACTCTCCTATTTTATGTTTGCATATTTCATGAAACTCCATTTGCATAATTGTCCCCGTCGGGAGGGGGACTATAAAATGGGCTCCGTCCCCCGGGGGGCCACTTGTATTCAAAGGTGGATGTGATGCGTGAACACAGACTTTTAAAATGCACCCTAAACACGTATTTTCACCGACTAAAAAACAAGCTAAAACATACCCTAAACAAGTATTTTTGTCTGATTATGATACCCTCAACAAGTATG
Source organism: Ophioderma brevispina (assembly GCA_023653785.1). Lineage (NCBI taxonomy): Eukaryota > Metazoa > Echinodermata > Ophiuroidea > Amphilepidida > Ophiodermatidae > Ophioderma > Ophioderma brevispina. The sequence continues at coordinate 37,140 of JAMKCH010001385.1, forward strand.
CAGTGCATTGAATCATAAATATGCAGTTTATTATCTTGCTTTGCTTTACTTCCCAAGTTCCGATTACAAAATTTTGGATGATTTTGATCCATGCTTAATGAGATTATAAATGACATTTCAGGGAGGAGATTAGGAGATAAGGAAAAAAATACCCTTTTCTCATATTTTGCCGGTTTTGACCCCCTAAACGATGTACGCACGTTACATCGCCTGTTTGGAAAAAAGACACCCTTTTTTTACGCGTTTTCTTGTTCATCGAACATATCCATCTGAGAATACAAAGTGGCCCCCACGGGCTCCGTTCCGTATGTATGTTCAGTGATAAAAATGTAACCTGGAACATTGGGCTATCTTTTTTTTCTGGAGATGAGCTTAGGGGTAGCCAAAACTTGGGTATATTGTAGGAGGGGAAAACTCCCATACTAACATTGTAATTATACTCCAGGGTCCTCCCTGGGTTTTCAGGGGGGGTAGGGAAAAAGGTCACTATGCACAGGAAATGTCAACATTGTGGCCATATTTTGTACGGATTTTCTGGGTTATGTGAGGGCGACGATCATGAACTTGGTGGAAAAGAAGCAGGGTGAAGGTTTCTCGACCTTATTAGATTTTGGAAGTAAAATATGCCTAATTTTAGTATCTAATTTGCATTAATTTATGGAAACTTTAGCACAAGGCTTGGTACAAGTTTTCTGGGAGTTCCCTAAGGCATATAATGATGTAAATTGGTGAAGGAAGCGGAATGAGGATTTCTTGACTCATGATGAGATTGGCAAAAGAAATATGCAAATGATGCTAATTAATATACACAAATATCAGCGTCATTGCTATGGTGGGGCAAGTTATACAGAACAAAGTTATGACATTATGTTCGTACCAGGTTTTCATGAACAGGTTTTTACTGTGGGCCGCCAGCTATTAGTGCGGCAGCAAGCAAGAGCCCGAAAACCCTTTATTTTTCGAGTTTAACCGGTAACCTAATTGAACAAAGTGCATCATATATCAAAATGAAGCTTGAAATCTCAGGAATCCGAAACTGAATGATGCAAAAAAATATACACCACTGTGTACAAGTGAGTTATGAGGGGGGGAAGGAGGAAAGGAACCCCCCCTAGGAAAATCACCCAAAAAATGAAATGGCCACCGGTCGCATCTAATATTATAGTACATTTCCAATGCTTTGCGTTATAAGCATGGGTTTGGATATGCACTTATCAAGTTTATGTGGTTAGCCCCATTTATTATACAAAATAATTCTACATTAATGTAGATCACCATGGGGGGGGTCCATTGAAATTAGATAAATACCATAATTCATAGTGATGCGGGACGCCTCTGAATTTTTTCCCCGGAATTAAAATGCTTAACTCTATTGTAAAGTAATCTCAGATATCCCATTCATGTTCATAACATCTGCACAATTTAAGCTAAAACAAATGATCCATTATCTGGGGGGTGGGTTGGGTAGAGTAGGCATCAAAGTTGGGGGGGTTATTGGAGTGCAAATGGTCTAAATCAGTGTGTAAAAGTTTGATAGAATTAAATATATCATCATATCCATCTTAGATTAATATTTTCCTTCAAGTATTTAACTTACGTGCAGTAGAGTAAAAGGCCGGGGGGGGGGGTGGGGCATGTTGCCACACAGAGATCTTGACCGGAGATGAGAAAGAGCTTGAAAATCTTGCCTACCAGGAAAAGTTTCACTTTACAACCAGGAATCTCCAACCTGGGCAATCTGCCTCAAAATAGGGAAATTGTCCCTTTGACAAGTGACCCGTTACACCTTTACTTATGTGCAGGGAGGGGGCGTTTCTGCGATGTTATCACTTTGTGAAACAAGATTTGGAACTCTAAATTGTTTGCAATTGTCTAACTATCGATGCATTTTTTTTCATTAAAAGTAATACATTTCTTGCCATGAGATAAATTTCACCCCTTAGACACTAACGGGAGCGT
>JAMKCH010001386.1:0-128957 GCA_023653785.1 Ophioderma brevispina
AACTCCGATGTGTAATTGATTGCATTTTGGGTTGTGCAACCTAAGGCATAGGAATAAAACCACTCTGGTTTTATTACAAATTTATTTGGTTTACACACCAAGAATCTGTTTTAGGCTTATTCATTCCAGGGAATGGTTAAAGACACTATCAGTGATTTGCTAAATCAGCAAATCGAAAAAATCATCAAAAATCAGATTTTAGCATGTACGTAACAAGTACAGGTATCCTAACATACCCTGCAAATGATAAGACCAGAAGCAACCTAATAAGGACAGAATCGGAGATTTTAGTCATTACTGTCCGAACGGACACTTACTACAACACGTAATTGAATGGAGAATCGTATCTTGGAACACTGCCGTTTTCTTCCTTTTCTTTCAATTCTACAGCTGGAAAAGGTAACTTATGAGAATTCTACAGACTTATCCTTCACTTTGAAGCTATTCCTGCCAATTTCAAATATTTTTCAAATCACTGATAGTGTCTTCAATGCAAACATCTCTTTTGACAAAATTGAGAGTACCTGGCCCCCATATGCAAAATGTGCCAATGTCTCTTTAAAGGGCCATGGTCGGATTGCTAATAGCCCCATCCCAAGAACCCCAGATTTTACCGGAAGTGGTCAAAATTTTGGTATCTTAAGAAAGCTACTATTTTTCTCTTGTGAAATTTTAGAGCTAAAGGATGTCTGATTTGGATGTTATGAGAAAAATGTGCCCCGTTTTGGTTTATATTTTACACAGTACTCTATGGGGATTACAAAATCACGTTTTTAGCTCTTATATCAAAATCGGTTGAAATATCAGTGCTAAACTTTACCGATGGGGTTTTGGGGTAAAGGCCATTCTATCAAGATGAAAAATTCATATACTTAATCGGGTCATCCCCCTTTAAACCAAGTTTCTGTAACAATTACTGCAAGTCAATCTTCAATATAATTGCAATTTTTTCTGAAATAATCACAAACTTATTTTTCACACTGCTTATAAGCATTTAATTGCAGTCAAAATTAATAAACACAAACAAATACTGTTATGTCCAATATTAAGAGCTCAATAAACATAAATAAATATACTATAATCGACAAGCTTTCTCTCTCTTTAAGCTTGCAACAGAAATGAATACGGGGGTGGAATCGGTGGATACATGTATGACATGGTTTCAGAATTGACTGAGGTTTTAGTGCCAAAGTGTGAAAAAAATCATATTGGAGCAAATATAACCATGTTTAATTTTTAAGATGCCATTTCTAGGGTAAAATTGTCCATAGATTATGAATTTTTAATCGAAAACCCTGTATCATACACCATTTTGCTACAAAATATTGATTTGTGGCCAATTTTGTCCGAAAATCACACTTTGAATACTTACAGAGGCTACAATATACATATATATGTCCCTTTATAATGTTAATATATCAGTTAAAGGTACTCACTTATGGATTCAAGTATTTATTTTATAAATTATTTCATAATTTGCACACCAGAACCATTCAAATTTGACATGTCCTGTGACAAACGACATTCAACATTTAGCACTTTCGAACAAAAATTTAACTTTGCACAATCACATCTCTGGAAAGGAAGGGTCTACAGTGATGATTTACCTGTCATTTAATGCAGAATTTAATGAGCTTCAAATTGATACCTAACTTGGTTATTTCAAGTATAGAAATAATTCAAAAAATACAAAAACGTTCCCTACCCCTTGATTTTTCCAGTGCGTGAAAAAAATATTGTCGTTCAATAAAATTGGAATTACGAGAAAACTAAAAGAGCTATATGCTTGAAAATTTAATCGATTATGCCCACAGCAAGTCCCTACATAGTTATGGAATTAACTTATTTAAACCCTGTCTAAAATTTGAGAATTTTGTTTTTTTTTCAATTTGCGGAATCCAAATTTTACCTAAAATTGGGCGTTTCGAGAACCCGCGAAAAAAACCCGAAGAGGGCGAGATTGTTGAAAAGTTAATCGATTATGCCCAAAACATATTCCTACAAGAATATAAAATTACATTTTGTCAAACTGCAAAATATTTGAGTAAATTTTTTTTTTCACAGCAAGATGCAATTTTCAGCAAATACCATAGGTTTCTATGGGGCTCAGCATTGCGCAATACCCCAAAATGCGGTATCTTGGAAAGCATCGAACATTTTGCATTTTTTACTTCAGATTTGGATTCTACACAAAATTTTAACCTAGAAAACATGTTTTGTTTCATTGTTATAGCATCTTCACATTTTTACACTTTTGGCAGTAAAACCTAAGTCGAATCTGAAACCATGTCGTATATAGATGCAGGTGTTTGAAAAGGTGAGATGGAGATGATGTCCCTGGCAAGAGTCCATATCAACAGATTGAAGGTGCTTGTTCCGATTTATGTCTATTGTGTTCTCTACTTGATATGAGAGCCTGGCACTTGCACATACGCCCTATCAAGTACCATGGGAAACACACTATAAAGCCCTATTCAATACTGTGCTAATATTGATGGTTAACCACTAATTCAGCATTTTTTTGTTTATATCTTGGGAATGAAATGGATTTGGGGGCTCAAATTTCAGGACGACAATGAGAAAAATACAGCCTTTCATCTGATATCAAAATCAATACTACTACTGGGAAAATCAAGACGATCGGAACACGCACCTTTAAAAATTATTCATAAACATTTATTTTTGGAAAGGGATTACGATTGGACAAAAGTCATGCATTGATATTTGTCACTGCATGGTACGTATGTTAATGAGCATACACAGAGTGCTTAGAACGTTTATGCGCGATGTTGGAATGATTCATTTTATGGGCGGGTATTTACACATCCTTTCGTTAGAACTATTACTGCACTGGATTTCATGACATATCAGATTTTTCTTTTAAAAATGTCTGCTGTAATAACATTTATGAATTAGGTTAATGTCTTGTGTATTAGCAAAAATCAATGCACTTGTGTCAGTTTGACCAGACTCATAATGGCACTCGCCCCTGCGGGGCTTATACCATTATTCGTCGTCAAACTGAGCATGCGTGCATTGATTTTTGGCCAATGCACCTGAAGCTAAAAATATTCAGCCATTAACCACTAATCATGTAGTGAAAAAGGTAGCATTCCACAACCCCTGACCCCTCCCCTGCATCCACCTATGGAATAATTTATACCTTAATGCAACAAAGCTCAGGAGAATACATATCTACATGTATTAAATATTACTCAAAGTCTCTTAAAATTGAACTAAAATGGTAAAGGGCATTTTGTGATCCACAGCCTCCTCCCTCGACTTACCCAACAAAAAATTGATCATCTGAACCATTGGATTAAAGCAATATTAGCACATTTTTTTGAAGGGCGCCCCCAATTTTTCAAAAATTTGGAGATTTTTACACGGTTGCATTGGTAACTGGCTAGTAAACTATACCTGTGAATGGTTAAGCTTGAAAATGTCTATGTGTCACAAATGAAGGAATTTTGTACTAGAATAATTATTATCAGAGATCCCCGATAATAATTCAACGGCTGCTGGAAACGGCCTTCTAGACGGCCGGCCAAAGGACCAAAATATGACTTTTGACGGCGTTGTTTGTTACAAAGGTCCAACCTAGTGGATTCATACCACCATGGGATGTACATCAACGTATGGGGTGTTGGCCTTTCTACATTTTTTATTTTAGGGTCAAAATGGCCAAAAAAGGTCAAAATTGTCCAAAAATAGGTAGATCAGTCAAAATGCATTCCTTTCTTCAAATAATCTATCAGAACATGTCAATATACCTTCAAAGAAGTCATATTTAACTGAATATAATGGAAGCTATCCCACTTTATAAATTTTGGGGTCAAAATGGCCAAAAAAGTCAAAATTGTCCAAAAATAGGTAAATTAGTCGAAATGCATCCCTTTCTTCAAATAATCTATCAGAACATGTCAATTTACCTTTAAAGGAGTCATATTTAAGTGAATATAATGGAAGCCATTCCATTTTATAAATTTTGGGGTCAAAATGGCCAAAAAGGCCAAAATTGTCCAAAAATAGGTAAATCAGTCGAAATGCATTCCTTTCTTAAAATAATATATCAGAACATGTCCATTTACCTTCAAAGGAGTCATATTTAAGTGGATAAAATGGAAGCCATTTCAATCTTTAAATTTTATGGTCAAAATGGCCAAAAAGGGTAAAATTGTCCAAAAATAGGTAAATCAGTCGAAATACGTTCATTTCTTAAAATAATCGATTAGAACATGTCCATTCACCTTCAAAGGAGTCATATTTAAGTGGATAAAATGGAAGCCATTCCGATTTATAGATTTTGGGGTAAATTGGCCCAAAAGAAAACATTGTGCAAAAATGGATACCTCAGTCCCAATAACTTTGTTTCACATTTTTCAAGGAAACATTTGCCGTTACATCTCAAGGAAACTTCAATAAGTACCTTTAGTGCTTGTCATTCTATTTTTCATATTTTTTTGATCAAAATGACCAAAATATCAAAATTGTCCCAAAATGGTTATATCACTTACATCCAAAGGTGTCATAGTAAGTGGATAGAAAGCTATTTGGCTTAATTGACAGATTTGGGGATTGAAATGACCAAGGTCATATAAGTGTTTTGCCTTTTCATCAGGTGAAAAGAGTGCTAGCCATTTAACTTGACAGATTTCTGAGTCAAAGTGGAATACATGGGACCAAATTCATCCAAAACTGATCAAAATCAATTAAAATGGGTGAACAAAACATATCACAAAAGAATATATGCGTGTACATACCACATGGTAAATAGACTGCTAGCCAGTCATAGATTTCGGAGTCGAAATTTATCAAAATCAACTAAAATTGGAAACCAATTGATAAACCGTGTGGCTTTGTCCACATTTTGAATTATTACCGTGAATTTATATAGATTTCTATTGAATATATAATAGTTGTTAGGGCCAGGGTGTTGATTTTTCTAGATCTCAGATGCTAAGTTTAAAAAGGCAAAATTACCTGACATTTATAATCAGATAAATTACTTTTTTATGATTTTTAAACTACATCTTAATATTCAAAATCAAAATGATAATGTTCTTTGAAATTATTAGTCCACATTCTGATGAACACAAATCAGTTTTATACCTTGAATTTTGATATGCAAGTTGATATTTGTCCTATCTAAATTGGAAATTGTTAAGTAAATCATTCCACGAGAATTTACTATAGGCTACTCATAAGGCTTTTTGTAAGTTTAGTATTATACACAGTGATTTATCAAGGGTCTAAGCGTAGGCTGCTCTTGTTTTAATTTTGGACCTGAGTTTGATCAGTATTAACAGCCAAAAATTACCCATCAATCTTGTCCCGTTCTAATGCTTAGCCTAATACACAAGAACCCTTTAATTATTTTGGACCATTTAAACCATAACTGAATATGCGATAAAATTGGGACAGTGACTGTTTCCCATTTGGAGTTATTGCTTTACAAAATGCTCATTCTGACCTTTTGATTAAAACCTAACAAAATTAAAACAAAACACTCAACCGCAATTAAGCCGCGTTTAAAGAAACAAATTGGAGATATTTTCTCATTGTAATTATGCATTAAAGGCAAAATGCGTTCTTTAAGTAATTTTATGATTCGTGTATTCATAGCACTATGGGTAACCGTAAAAGAGGGCATAATAATAACATTATAACAACTTTTGATTTATTTAATTTCTTTGTCCCCTCCAAGGAAAGTGCATTATAATGGCCAACTCATTGTCAACTTTAATGTACTCTGGTGACGCGAATTATGACCTGATTAACAATTTTGAAAAATAGGTCAATAGAGCTAATTTGATGTTTTCTGACCATATTAACCATAAAACTTGAGATGCCCAATCTTGAGTTCATTTTGATCCTTAGCCCAATGTGACTACAAAATGGGTAAATTGGAATAATTGGAAACTTCTTATTACGTTTTTAGAAAGAGGCCATTATGCCTAAAATGCCAGAAGCTTTGGCAAAAAGCTTCCGAGTAATAATTTTTTCATCCTTTCCAGTAATTTTAGCGAAATAAATGTGAAGGTAGCACCTTCACCGGGCTTAGGTGAAAGTCGAAGGGTACGGGGGTGGTTGCCACCCAAGAATATTTTATGGTACATTTTTTAAATTATTATTCAAAGTATGGCTCTAAAACTATATTTATGTAAAACTAGTCAATTGCCACCATTTAGACTGGAAAACCGCATGAAAATCCGATATTCCTAACTTTTTTAGCGCAAAATCAGATTTTTCGTAATTTTCTATGGAAAATCCCAATTTGGCCGACTCGTGGACTTTATGACGTCATTGTGACGCCATACTAGGTCTGTTAGTACTTGTTTTGGTATTAATGGATGAGAAGGACCATAGCTATCCATTGGTATCAAATAAACACCGGGTGTTGTATAACAAATTCTCGAGCCCCCCCACCCCGTGGTAATCCATGTTACAAAAAAGGCTTGGTATATAGACGAGGGTATTTTGAGAAAAGAGTGTTGACTATTTTATTAGTTTTGGACAAATTTGAACTTGTTTGGCCATTTTGATCCTAAAAAGTGTCAATTGAAATGGCTATCACTCTATTCGATTAATTTGAGTTCTTTGGGAGGTAAACTGTACATGTTCCCATCAAGATCGTTGAGAAAGGGAGGCATTATGACTCATTTATGGATTTTGGACAATTTTGCTTTTTTTTTTGCCAATTTGACCCCAGAATAATTGGAATGGCTATAGCACTCAATCCGGTCATTTGTGTTCCCTTGGGATGTACACCCCCCGGGGGGGCCACTTACATACTTTCCCGTGTTGTCATCCTCAAGCAGGACCTTTCAGATCTGACCCTAAACGCGGATACCTTTCCTTCATTCAGACTACCCCTTATCACGGATAAACCCTAAAAGCATACCCTTAAAGCGGCACTGGCACATTTTCACAAAATCTGAAATTTCTTCAATTTGCTTTGCCCTGCACTGAATCTGGTCTCTGTGATTCCTTTAACGCGCGTAGCGCGGAAAATTTGGCTAATATCATGAGTTACAGAGGATTTTTGTCTACCTAGGTAAGTGTTATTGCCACATTTATATTTTTTCGGTAAGGAGGGGCCGGATCCGCCATTGGCTACCCTAAACGCTGACTTGATGAGTGCGAAAATGATACCCTTTTTGGTCATTATGCTTGGTTTTGTGACCCTTTTCGCGGTCCGTGCGGTCCGCGCCGCGGTGTGAAAACCCTACCCTTTCCCGCGTTTTTCTGCTCGCGGATGACAACAGATTTAGGTTGAGTGCCCCCCCCGGGGTACACCCACATGTTTTGATGAAAATTTAGAGAAAAGAAGGCAATATGATTGATTTACCTATTTTTGGACTATTTTGACCTTTTTTGGCCATTTTTTACCCCAAAATTAAAAAATTAGAATGGCCAACACCCCATACGCTATTGTATATCCCATGAGGATGGGAATCCACATGGTTGGATGTTTGTAACAAATTACGCCATCAAAACTTTTTCTGAGCACTTTTTGCCTCAATGGCCGGCCGTCTATTCCAATGTGAAATAGCCGGGAAATAGCATCATGTACGTGTCTACGCTCATCCATTAGTTGTTTTAATAGTTCGGGCAAGTCAAATTAGAGGTTATTTTCTCGAGGTGGCACTATTTCATCATGGACGGACATAAACGTAGCATTTCCAGCTCTGCCGTTAAGTCCAATCTGGGATCCCAATTCTAATTACAAAATCGCTTATTTTGTGATAAATACGCATTATTTAGCATTCTTGTTCGCAGGTATAGTTTCCTAGACAATTACCAACGTAACTGTGCAAAAATATCAAATTTTGAAAATTGGGGGCGCTCTTCAAAAAATGTGCCAATATTGCTTTAAGTAATGTTTATGTGCCAAGTCTTATTACATACTTGGTCTACTCGGGAAGAAAGTCGTAATTTTGTATCACTTTTCCCCCTGTCCGTAAACGGATATAAATTATAACACAGTGGCCTATGGAGCACTGCAATGCAAATGTTTGCTCATAATGTTAAAACACGTCATGAAAGTCAACTGCATTTTAGAATTACGATTTTCTCAATCATTTCTATTGAATCATAAATAAAAAAGAAATCGTTCCCCGGAACGCTTGTGTCGCATGCCATCGCGGTGTGTCAACAGGAGTCGTGGTTTGATGTTTGATAGATTTTGGCCAGTGTTTTTTGTTGAGACACTTTGGTGTTTGATTTTAATTAAATTGGGTCAAAGGTCACATAGGGGTCATCAAAGGTCAATCTGTGTACATCCCACTTGAGGGTACTCACCACCATTGCACGCGCCATAGACTTTGTGTGTAAAATGATAGTCAGAATAATGGCTATAACTCGAGTTACCTTTCGTTTTGGAAATTACGGATTATATGAATACAAAGAGTAGACATTTCTCCACAACATATCAAAATTTGACGATAACAATTAGGTTTAGATTTTTTAGATATTTACTGATTTTTATAGATTCCGTATTTTCACGGGTCAACTTCCGACTCTTAGCCTCGCATGCACCTTGTGTGTAAATACGCCGATCACACTCAGATTTCATTCAAATTTCGATGTTTTCTTTCAAAATTGTCAGTACACGTTCAATCCTGTCTGCTAAAATAAAATTTGGTCAACAAAATCACAGAATTACTAAGAATATCTCACAATTTATACACAAAAGAGGTACTACAGTCGTGATAAACCTCGGACTGATATGGGCTGTGTCCACTCTAATGGTGGTGTGTACCCTTTAAGAAGGCAATGATTGCAGTTTATGGTAATAAATTTTTAGTTTTACCTTGTGAGCAGAGGCCTTTCTCAGTACTCATTTTAAAAATCGTTCAAATTCGGGCTGATTAGATTTTGAGATTATAAAAAATGGGTTAAGACGCATTTATTGCGCGATTGCTTCAATGTTCAATAATTTTTGCGGCCTCATATGGCACACTCAATTTTTGTGTTTTTTGCAAACGGCAATGAACAAATAAAGGCTCTGGATAGAAGACCGAAAAGTTTAACTTTTTGCAACTTTGTAAAAAAAAAATACATGGTCCTCGGACCGCTGTTGTTCACCTTGGCCGTTCGCGGTTAGTGAATGATAGTCTCATTTAACATGACCTTTTTGACCTTGAATTGTTGACCTTTGACCTCATCAAACAAATGAGGGATCCAATGTTGTACCTATTCGATTTCAAGTTTGGTTCCAATTGAACGTTCAACTTTCAGCCCTTATGAGGTCAATTTTACATTTTCAGCCCACCTTACAACTTGACCTCACATGTGGCCTTTTTGACCTTGGGATGTGACCTTGACCTCATCAACCCAAATTTGGAGGGATCCCATGTTGGCACCTATGATTAAAGTTGGGTTCCAATTGAACTTCAACTTTTCATATGAGGTCAATTTACATTTTTCAAGCCTATGTACAAAACTTGACCTCAACATGAACCTTTTGACTTGTGTATTGTGACTCTTGACCTGGCATTGTGCACCTTTTTTTATTTGCTTCATTAAACAAATGAGGGGATTCCCATGTGTGCCACCATGATGTAAAGTGTGGTTTTCCAATTGAAACTTCAAACTTTCATATGAGGTTTCAATTTTTTACATTTTCAGCCTATTTTTACAACTTGACCTCACATTGGACCTTTGACATTGGATTGTGACCTTTTGACCTCATTAACAAAAGAGGAATCCCATGTTGGCACCTGATGATAAAGTTTGGTTCCAATTGAACTTCAAACTTTTTGCATTGTTTTATTGAGGTCAATTTTACATTTTCAGCCTATTTTACAACTTGGACCTTCCACAGGGGAACCTTTGACCTTTGGCATTGTGTCTTTGCTCATCAACAAGTGGGGGGATGCCATGTTGCCACCTTGTGACCCCAAGCTTGGTTAAGCCATTCAAAGTTATTTGTTGGATATGTACAGTGCAAATGTTAACCCTTTTTCCAACAAACAGACATCAAAGGAAATCATCAACAACCAGACAACAAACTGAACAAGTTGGGACAAAGTGATCCCTATGTTAGTTGTAGTAGATAACCATTAAAAATCGTGCACTTCTGACAACAAGCTGAAACTAGGCCACAGAAATTCATTGGGGTGTACAAAGCAAAAGTAGAAGGGGTGCCCAAAAAATCGACTTCATTAATGGACGTCATTATGCCCCGGCCCCTTTTTTGCCATTTATTGCTTAATTATTGTTTCAAAAATAGCAAAATTCCTTCAGAAACCTTATTATGTGGGTATCAAATTTAAAAGCCTGGAAACATAACGATTGTCTTACAGATTACTTTAACAGGGGTTTTTTATTTCTTAGAATGTAGGGTTATATTTTAGGTAATTAAAGGTTCATGGAGGTCATATTTTGATATCAAATTTCCACCCCAAATGTGGTCTGTTCAAATTTTCCACCCAAAGATTGCATTACAATAAAGGGCCAATTCCTTAAGTATGTTCAAATAACAAATGTTCGACATTGTAAACAAAAAATAAAAAAACATCCAAAATAAACTTAATTTTTGTTTATTATTATAGGTAAATACTAAGTTCATGAAACAAATGGCCTATCAATTTCACAAATAATTAGATTTGTTGGATATTACAAAAAAGTGGACCATTTGCTTGCGGCCGCATATTCCCAAAAAATGGCACCATCAAGCACCTCTACTATTTTTGAGGTATTTAAATGAGCGATTGGGCCCAAAATTTGGTAAATAACTTCTTTTTGATTGAAAACTTGGTTTTGTAAAGGAATCTTGTTGTTCATTACTAAGAAATGATGGCATTGTCATTGAGGATGTTACCCCAAACTTGAACATTTCCACAACAGCTATCTTGGGAAATTAACCCAAAAGCATGACAGCTATGATTTTATTTGTTTGTTTTTTTTTTTTTCTTGTCTTCAATAATTACAACCGCCCTGAGTGTTAAGATATTTGTTTTTTATAGGGCAATAGTAAGTTTTGCAAAAGGGACTGTTACTTTTAAAACTATGAGTAACTCAAAAAAAGTAAACTTTGTGGGTATGTACGCGGCGGTGGGGGGGTTGGGGGGTGGGTTATGACTTGTCATGCACACCAAGAATGCCGATTGCATTGGAAAATTTCTTTGGTTCTAATCTTGCTGTTGAGTCTACCAAGTATTTTTAATTTTTCCAAAATTCAAAAACGGGAATAGTAAAAAGTTCTGGGTCCCCATGGAAACCTTTTCCATGACAAGGAGCAAAAAATACCGTGGCGAGTGGCGAGGCCATTTCCAGTTCATAAGGCCAATAGAGGTTTTAATTTTCCTTGCAACCATGTACTTGCAGCAGTTCTCTACTTTTATCTTGGTATTTTAAGGTAGCAGGGTCTACAATAGCTTTCAGGTGTTGTCACCATCCTGAGCAGTAGCTTAGCCAGTCCAAGCGAGCCTCCTAAAAAGCTGGATTCCATTATTGTACATTGCGAAGATAAACTTTATCATGTCTTTTTTTATAACCAGAATGTTTCTCAAAAAATGTTTCCCCTCTGACATTTTCAGGGGGAAAACAATTTTCAATGCAGTGAAATTTGAAAATCCATACGGTTCCTGGCAAAGACCAGGGTGCTTTCCAATAGCACGGAAAGTGATTTAGCTGAGTGCCGTTAATATCACATTTTTATCAAGCACTATATGATATCACAGTATGAAAGGTTGGGACTCTTGTTCTTTTCATCTTTAGTTTCTTTGTTAAGGATAGGCCTTTTTTCCTGGAAAGTCTAAATATTACTTCCTTCAAAAAGCAATACTCTAGACTTGTTCTTTTTCAATTGTATTTTTCCAATGTAACAATGCAGGTGTAGCACTAACAACGTAGTGGCGTAAATTTCATTTAGACCGACTTGACCAAGGTTACATTTAATTTCGACATTTCTCCAAATCAGAGAAAAAAAAGGATCCATTTCAAAAGTATTTGTGATCTGCAAAGCTTCCGTTGTTTGTTTTGTTTGAAGCTCTTGCCAAGTACCGGGGGGGGCACGCCCATCTTGGAGTTGATGTAAAGGCTATCATAATACTTGCATTTTGTTTTTTTTTTTTTTATTTTTATTCCAACGACATCCGGTTACTTTCAAGTGTTTCTGCACCATTTGCCGTTTTAAGAGGCTGATTCCAGTGTCTATATGAATGTTTTATGCTTCCACTTATTGAGATTCCATGGATTTTTGGAGCATAGAAACATTTATTTTGGAATTCTCTTGTAATGGACATTTTTTCAAAATTCAAGATGGCAGCCATTTTTTTTAATTTTTTAGTTTTTTTTAAAATAGTTAAAAAAACCTATTAATATTTTATATGTAGTTACATTACTATTATTATTCTTAAAGGTTGTGTTTTTGTTTTGTTTTTTGTTAAATCAAGGTACTGGGATAAAGTTATTTGGACATTTGAACATTTTCTTAATCTGGAATTTCTGTTTTCTTTAACATGCAAATATGTTTAGATGGGGGCCCAATGTGCATGGCTGCCTTTTTACCCGTGCTTTTAAAACCTGTTTAAATTTACGATACATTTGTATGCATTTAGTTTTTAAAAACACCAAAAGGATTATTTAAAGTTTAAATTGAAGTATGCAGATGTAGGTCTTTGGGGGGGAGCATTAAACAAACTCGTATTCTGGTATATGTGTTTTGACCAAACATGCTTAATTAAAATTCAAAATGCGGCCACTATATTATGAATTATTTGGGCCATGGGATCAAAGGAAAAATTGTTTTCATTTTGATTAACAACTTCCGCAGAATGTAAACCATTTGGTCCACGATAAAATAATAATACATTTTATAATTACCATTTATGGTTATAGGGCAATGTAAAGGTTGCACATTTTAATTGAAAGTTGAATAAAATGTCATCTCATTTTCTTTCTTGAATATCAGCCTGTCAAGGGACATTTAACACTAGCGCATGACTCCAGGCCAAATAATGAGCATTATGACAAGTAATCCAACTTGGGATTCAGCGGACAAAGGATTTCAGATTTCCACGTGTTTTAGTGGAACTTTGGCAGAGCTTTATTACTTTGTCATTTTGCAGTTGAATAGAGTCAGGTGTATATGAATGGTATCCCCGCCAGTTTTTGGGTTAGATGTTTCACATAGAAGTCTAAGTACGCAAATTGAAACCTGGCCTTTTGATGGCCGTTATGCATTGTGTGATGTTGGGCAGTAGCGCAGGACGGATCAATGGCAATATTTTGTATACTCTGGGACTTCTATTGAAAAAGTTCTACCAGTTTGCTGGGCCGGCTTGGCCCGTTCGGAAAAAATAAACTTTTTGAGGTTCTACTGTGAGTTCAATAATGTTGAATGTATATTTTCATTCATTTATTGAAAAAAGAAAACTTAATGTGTGAACAAAAAACTCCCGGTGGATATATGTTGTTTGGTAGCAGTCGGGACCTAACATTTTGTGCCAAGAACCAAGATTCCATATATTGCAATACCTCATTTTCTATTCAATTTTACCACTCGGTATTTAGAAAAATACATAAAGAAGGGGGTGCTAGTTGACATATTGCTTAAAATACGGTAATCAAAAAGGAAAATGGGGTTTACGCGACAAGTTTATTGTAGTTAAGTTGGTTTCTTGCACAAAGGATGTTTAGGTCACAGTCTGCGATTAAACAAACGTTCTTTCATGGATTTTTTGTTTCATATCTGTTTCCCTTTTCGCGAAAAAGAATTGAAAATATGGGTCAAAGTTGATTGAAGCACAGTAAGGAAGCATAAGATTTATTTATTTGCATGAAAGAGGGACGAGTATCTTGTGGCTTTTGAGTCATGAAACAAAAAAAATAGCTCAATCTTAATCTGGTGATATGAGCACCTTTGAAATTACCTTTTTATCTGGAAGTTCCGAGCCATTGTTATTTCCAATGAACAGTGGGAAAAGTTAATTTAGTTGCTTTATGCCTATGGGCATTTTACCGAGCAGATTTATGGGATTATCAACAGGGGTATTATTTGGCTCGAGTCAAAGCAGAATTATGTATATCTACTGGCTCAATGAAATTAGGAAAAGGAAATGTGATGGACATTTTATTCATTTTCATATAAAAACAAAGTGGCAAACTTTGCACTTGGGACATAAACCAGAGTACTTTTGAAAGGCATATTAGACCAATATTAATATGCGCAGGAATAGTTAACTTCAGCGATTATGCGTAACAATGTTCCTTATGCGAGGCCAATCTTTCTTCTCTTTGATTCCATGGAGTTAATATGACAATTTGAAGGTTTGTTTAAAGATATTTAATAAAAGGCAGCCAACATTGGCGTTCTAGGCTTGATTGGTAAGCGTGTTACCACACTTTGAAAAAGTTCAGCTATTGGAGTTTCCTACGGGGTATGAGAGCCGCAAAAGATATGGGCCCTATTCACAATAATTGATGGAGGTATCGGGACACTAGAATGATTTTCAGGGCCATATTGTATTTTCGGGTGGCCATATGGATTTGATGGTAATGTAAGATCAAATCACGTTAATAACCCGCCCAAAAGATTCCTCGTGCATTAAAATCTGCAAGAATAGCTTAAAATTAAAATTATGGAATTTGAATGAATGTGAGAGTGATAGCCGACATCTTGGATATTCTCGGAAAATGCAACTGCAGAAATTTGTGCACACCTCAGAAATTTTATGGTAGAAGTTTCATATAGAAATCCATTGATGCAAATGAGGTATTTACAATGGATTTTCAAGTCATGCGCTGCGTGACGTTGTGTAGTAGTGCTTGACGGAAGGAATTTGTATACCTTCATTTTGCTCAATTGGAAGGGACTTATAATGAAAACGTTCTACCGAAATTGGTGAGCTAGGTACCATTGCGAAATAGATCAAATTAGAAAAAGTCTTGTATTCCATTTCCACCCTGTTGCCCACAATGTGTTTCTGGATGTGATTCTTTTCTGTCCAGTGGATTGAATTTATTCCGTCCTTTGACCATTCATTCTTGTGTACATCATTTTTGGTTATTATACTATGGTTATCTTTTTTTTTTTTTTTTTTTTTTTTTATTGAGATTAATATATAATTTTTTTATTTCGATTGAATTATTTACCCTTTGAAACTTCGTTATCTGTATTCAATATGTTTGATTTGGAAACTTTCAATAGCTTTAACTTTTTTAAAAAAAAAAGGTTTATATTTTTTTCAAAAAATATAAAAAAAGTAAAAAAAACCATTTATAATTTTTTATTTTGTTTTTATTTTATTATTTTTGTTGTTGTTTGTGGGTTTTGAAGGAACAAATTAAAGATGGAATGCCATTGGGCCATTTGACATGATTTTGGGAAGACATTTTTAGCCATTTCCCAAGCTCCCCTTGTTCCCACTGACGGACTTGTGAAAATCGGCAACCATTCAAACTGGTAACAAACATTTAACCATGTATTGACACTTAGTGATTAAATCTCTTGCTAGCCCCCCAAATTACTTCATTACTTTGATTATACGTTAGTATTAAATTCCCATAACTAAAAAACAGGAGCTCACACCTGCTCCACAGGACGCTCCTGAGAGTTCAGGAGAAATTAACAAAGAAGAGAGACTCGAGAAAATATATTGAGTGTGAGATTAGAAAGTAACAAGGGGAAGTGCATGTATAGAAAAAGAAACAAAGTACAAAAGAAAAAGAACTCTTACCCAATACTCAAAGTTATACGTTGGGGGAGTATAGGTTTGGTGTTTAAATATTACTGCAAAATTGATGAATAATACTAAATTAACCAAATTTCAACACTTGTGGAATATGTAGGAATAAGGGGGTCAAAGTTATGTTAAAAATGGGTAATTTTGGTAAAAAAAATGAATTGTTCGATTAATTAAGGTTCAGGTGGACAGTTATCTATTGATTCTATAGTTGTTATTAGTAAAAAAAGCACATAAAACAGTTCAAGGTCACGGGGGCAAAAATTTGAATCAAATTTTGCTCCAAACCTCGGTTTTTACAAATTGTTTTCAATGTTGGGTCCAACTAGATACTTTAAAATTGTATAGATTCTGTTGTGTACAGTTCAATATAGGAATTACAGTTTTATTCGTTAGTAAAAACTAACATAGCCCAAGCACATTTGCATTTTACTTATTTGCAACAACATGTCATATATGGTTTGCAAAAAACCATATATTTGGGCTCCCTGTACCAGTAGGACAAACACTTTTTGACCCATTAATGTTATAGAAACGGGTAAATACTTTATCAAAATTTTACCCCCAGGCCCGTAGCCCAGGATTTTTTTCTGAGGGGGCGGATTTCCAAAAAGTGGAACCTTTTTCTTTTCAAAATTGTGGGAACCTTTTTTTCACAAGAGAGGGGTTGTCATTTGGCAAAAGTGGACTGTTTGCCCAAAATACTTGCCCGTTGTGACCTAAAAAAAACCTTAAAAAACCCCTATTTTTTCTTTGGCTCGCTTCGCTCGCACACATTTCATTTTTGGTGGGGGGGGGGACAAACCTTCTTGGAATTTTGCGGATTGGGGTAGGTAACATCGCCACCCCCGCCCACCCCCAGTGGGCTGAAGCCCTGTTAGTACTTTCCAGATAGGGAAACTGTACCTTCATTCAAACCCTTTTTTTAATCCTTGAAAGGCGATGGACATACTTTGTTGGCACATTTCGACCCTTTTTCAATATTTTGACCCTGTATATAAAACCTTGACCCCACCCCAAATTATTCTACTACTTTTTTGATTTTGGTGTGAACTTTGATCTGTTGGGCAATAAAGGTGTCCCAAATTTTACCAAATTAGGGAGAAATAAGCTTATGTTGAATTAGTTTGAATAAGTTTCATGATGGTTTTCCTAAACTTGACGGGCCTATTCACTAACCTTTAAACAAA
Organism: Ophioderma brevispina; assembly: GCA_023653785.1. Classification (NCBI taxonomy): domain Eukaryota; kingdom Metazoa; phylum Echinodermata; class Ophiuroidea; order Amphilepidida; family Ophiodermatidae; genus Ophioderma; species Ophioderma brevispina. Next base: position 16,886 of record JAMKCH010001386.1, read on the forward strand.
TAATCGCAAGTTTAATATTAATTGTATAATTTAAATGCCAAATTTATACATGAAACATCAAGGTACGATTGACTTGTTTGCGTCAATATTTTGTAATAATACAAGGGGCGGGTGGTGGTTTATGGGGAACATTATTATTGCAGTAATCAAAGTTAGTTTGTGGTTTTGCTTTCTTCACATGTCAATTTTTTCTTCAACATCGCCCATTGGAGTGAACAATGGCATATTCGCATTTTGATTTTCGACACTTTGACACCAAACTTAACTAGGTTATGCAGCAACCAAAACGGGTCATTGGTATCGTACCACCTTCAATGACCACAAAATGGCCTCTAATTACCAAAATTTTTCAAATATATTTAGATCATTTTAGCCACTTCTATTATGTTCTCAAGCTTTAAATTCGATACCAAACTTGATATTGACTATTGAAAGGATTATTTTTACTTACATTACTACGAAATAGGTATTTAAAAAGGGCGGTCCTATGAAGTTTGATTATTGTGGTCCGGAATTTTTGGGAACCCCGTTGAAATGATTACTACCCCAAGGAAGGTGTTGTGCAAGGTTCATTGTGCTTTGTCCAGAAGTGCACGATTTTTGTGAAACATGATGACTTATATACTTCACTATGTGTCTTCACTGCCTTTAGGGCGGCGACACAAAAAAAAGTGGGTTTTTTGTTAAAAGGTGTAGGTCGGCTTAATTGGAAAAACTTTTTTTGTTCATTTTTTTTTTAACACTTAAAGCTGTCTTACGCCGGTGCGCCGGTCAATACAGGACCTATTTACGCAATTTATTCACGCGAATTTACATCAAAGCGAAAAAGCGCGGGTGACCAACGTGACATCTTAGCAATGATTTAGAGCGATTTGCCACGTAAATAAAAACGCTTTCAAACATATCTCAGCACAAAACACATTTGAGATTTTTAACAAAAGCAGCCTTGACAGGTGGATGAGATGGCGAGGGTTGTGTGTGTTGTGTGGGGGGGGGGGCGCGATGTTAGACTATTCAGTTATGTGGAAAACTCACATTCTTTCTTGAGTTAGGGGGATTGTAGGCCTTACTTTTTGCCTTAGAATTAAATGCATCTTGTTCATGATAATGTCCTTTCAAAATTGACCATCTTTCTTTAAATGACGAGTAGCCTTAGCAAGGGGCTTTTTACACCAGGCTAGGATATAGCTTAGTCAAGGCTAGGATAGCTAGTTCACGACGTGGCACCCGATAGCCTAGCCCATAGTCTAATTTTCATGGCAACCCGTTCGTACTTTTACTTAATTTAATATCTTTCAAGAAAGCAATACGAGCTTGTGCGCTGTGGTTGCCTCCTTTTCATTTTTCAAAAGCCACTTCTTTTTTCAGTATTATATGAGTCATAAACTAGACTCTCAGCTACATTTTGAAACCCAAATTTATATTCGTCAATCAAAAGGTTAATCCTAGATAGACACCGATAAAGGACAGCCAGGGGAAAACACATAGTGTTTAAGAATTTGAGTACAGTTATCTAAATTTTTCACTGGAGCTATTTACAGGTGTGCAACATGGATAAAATTATTTGAAAAACAGGCGAGAATTTTGTTTATTTTAAATTATTCATCCTAATATAGCACAGACACGTTTATAACAGAAAATAAATACAGAATACCTTTCAGTGAAATCTAAAAGATGCCAGCTGCATGATAAACTGTTTAGATCGCCTACACGAAAAGAGAAAAAAAAAACACGCCAGCTGCTCCAACTCAGTCTGATAACTTGTTGATACCCTATCTCTTTTTCTCGCGTGTACTTTGAATACGCAAAGCATACTCAAAGCCGCACGGAACCTTCTTTTAAAGGGTACACACCACCATTGCACGCGCCATAGACTTTGTGTGTAAAATGATAGTCAGAATAATGGCTATAACTCGAGTTACCTTTCGTTTTGGAAAATTATACGGATTATATGAATACAAAGAGTAGACCAGAGGCGGCCCGCGGGCCAAATCCGGCCCGCCAACCATTGATTTTTGACCCTTAACTTGCTCTAAAATATAAAGGGAAACATAGAATTTCAGGTGTATTTGGCCCTCAAGTAGGGAACTTTCAGACGTGTTCGGCATTATCTGGCCCTTCAGCTAATATAATTGAGAACCTCTGGAGTAGACATTTCTCCACAACATATCAAAATTTGACGATAACAATTAGGTATAGATTTTTAGATATTTACTGATTTTTATAGATGCCGTATTTTCACGGGTCAACTTCTGACTCTTAGCCTCGCATGCACCTTGTGTGTAAATACGCCGATCACACTCAGATTTCATTCAAATTTCGATGTTTTCAAAATTGTCAGTACACATTCAATCCTGTCTGCTAAAATAAAATTTGGTCAACAAAATCACAGAATTACTAAGAATATCTCACAATTTATACACAAAAGAGGTACTACAGTTGTGATAAACCTCGGACTGATATGGGCTGTGTCCACTCTAATGGTGGTGTGTACCCTTGAAGTCATGGCCAGTGGTTATTTTTGAGTAACTTTAGTGACCATAGCATCGTATGTGCCACAGAAATGTAGTTTTTAGAATTTCACAAAATGGGGTCAAAGTTCACATACAGGTCATCAAAGGTCACTTTGTTTACATAACATAGTGGTTTTTCTGACCAAGTATGAAGTTAATCAGTCGATGCGTATGTGAGAATTTAGCAAATGTTAACATCTACCTTGGGAAGAGAGTGATGCGTGATGGTGGCTTACTGCCTGAGATCAGAAGGAGAATTGCACTAGGCTGGGCAGCATTTGCAAAAGTGGAAAACATAATGAAAACAAGAAGACAAGTATGGAGTTAAAGAGAAAGGTGTTCAATGAATACATTCTTCCTGTTATGACATACGGCAGTGAAACGTGGGTTTTGAATAACACCACAATAGAGATGCTTGCAGTTGCACAGAGGAAGATGGAGCGAATCATGCTTGGCATCAGACTCCAAGATAAAAAGAGAAACTGCTGGATCCGATCACAGACAGGAGTTACTGATATTATCGACTGCATTAGGAGTGCCAAACATAGATGGGCAGGCCATGTTGCTAGACTGCAGGATAACAGGTGGACCAACAGAGTGACAGAGTGGACCCCAGAGAATGGACCAGAAAGCCAGGACGTCCAAAAACCAGATGAAGAGACGAAATGATAAAACAACTTGGTCCAACTAGGACAAGAATGGCCAAAGATAGAGATTTGTGGAAGCATTCTAGGGAGGGGTTCCTCCATCGTGAGTGAACAAAGCCCTGGATATGGATATGAATATGGATATGAACCTTTGATTTTAATAAAATTGGGTCAAAGGTCATATAGGGGTCATGAAAGATCAATCTGTGTACATCCCACATTAAGTCTTGGCCAGTGGTTCTTTTTGAGTAACTTTGGTGGCTGTAGCATCTTGTGCCAAAGAAATGTTTTATAGATTTTCACAAAATGGGGTCAAAGCTGGGGGTCAAAGTTCACATATGGGTCATCAAAAGTCACTTTGTTTACACAACATACGAGCCTTGGGCCAGTGGTTCTTCTGACCAAGTATGAAATTAATCAGTCAATGCGTATGTGAGAAATGAGAAATTGTTAACCTTTGTTTATGGCCACAGCCCACTACGGAAAAAGCCATCCCTATGTGCCTTCCTGCTAAAGCAGGCAACACAAAAAAGTAGCTAAGATCATGAAATGCACCTTTTAACAGATATACTGTTAAGTTTCAAAAATGAAATGTTGCCATTACAAGTGCTTATTGTCCTTTTATGCCAAAAGGGTGTATCCCATATTTATTTTAACACCACCATACATACTTTTACCATTGTTTGTTATACTCTTTTCCCTTATTAGTTTTTCTGGGCTGTTTGACCATTTGCTGAAGGGTTTCTTCTATTTAGAGAAAAGGTTTTCTGGGGAACCGGTACTCTCTATTACAAATTGAAACCAAGGCAATGCCAACGAGGCCTCTGGCCTCATTCTTCCACACCAAAATAATGTTATCCCCGGTTTCAATTCATCGTAAAGAGATACTCGTTCCCAAACAACTGTTATTATCAATCTTGAACAGATTTACAATTTAAAGCATCTTTAACCTAATTTCATGATCTTTATGGCGTTAAGGGGCGTGTTCCATGTCTTTGGGACTCCTGATTTACCTGGTAGTATTGATTTTGATATCAGATGAAAGGCCGTATTTTCTCATTTTGTCCTGAATTTGAGCCCTCAAATCCATTATTCAAGATATAAACAAAAAACTGCCGTTTTAATGGTTTAAACCATCAATATTAGAACAGTATTGAATAGGGCCTTTGCAATATGCATTATTGCTTCTACCAGTAAAACCGCAAGTTTGTTTCCCACGTACTGGATGGGGCATATGTGCAAGTGACAGGCTCTCATATCAATAGCGATCACAATAGACTTAAATCGGAACAAGCACGTGTTAAAATGCCAACAAAGGACTACACCACACAGTGAGAAAATTAAACACCCTGTTTAACACAAAGAAACATGTGCAAATACGACGCAACAGTGGAGGTACGCCACAGATGTAGGAAAACACAGTATAACACAAGCCTTCAACCTCTAAATAAATGTCAATAGGCATTCACTTAATATCGGTCTTAAATTCCGATTGAAAACAAGCAGGAAACAAATGAAATCGTAGATTCGAACAGTGTTTAAGAACTGTGACATTAAGCAAGGGGATTACACTGCTTGTAATGGAGTGTAAACTATCCAAACAATATAGGAGTGCTTTAATGTGCATAGCCAGACTCGTTACTATAGCAACATCTAGAAGTTATGTTATCTGCAACCATCATAGTAAGTCTCTATAGAATATTTTAAACTAACTGGATATAGCATCTATGGAGGTCTGATGTGAATCCTTCTGTATGAGATGGTAATTACTAATAGCAAACCCACAACACAAAGTGTTACATGGTTGTCTAAAAGTGGATTTTCCATTGAGACTTGGAAACCTTTTTCGGGGGCAGGCTATTGCCCCTCCTTATGGTATGTGTTTGAATTGACTATAGGATGTTTACCTGGAATAATTCCTCATAACCAAAGAAGGTTGGGGGGGACCCGGCACCAGGACTCTTTTCAAGGGGGGGGGCAAACGGGGGGGGCAAAGTGAAATCTTGGGGGGGGCAAAAGTGGAATTCTGGGGGGGGCAAAATATGAAAAATTTGGAAATTTTCACCAATTTTGAACAGTTTTAAAAATATTTGATTTTTGGCCCCAAAATCACTTATTTTGCCCCCAAAATCCTTCATTTTTCTTTACAACCAGGGGGGGCAAAGGGGGGGCAAGAAAAAAATTGGGGGGCATTTGCCACCCCCCATTGCCCCCCCTGGCGCAGCCATTGCTCTAAACACAATGAACTGTAGGAAAGAGTGATATAGGACATTGGAGTATTATGGCACTCATCCACTTGGCACAGCCCAGAACACTTCAATTTCTACTGGAAATATTCTGGTAACTGGAAGCGTTTCAAGCAAAAGTGGGAATTATATGAAACAGCGGACTGGCGTCAAAAGTAAAAATGGGCAACAAAGGGTAGAACACTTCTCCTAGTGATAGGAGAGGTTCCCAACCTTTTTCGACCGAGACCCCATTTCTTGACACTTGGCTTGCCGCGACCATACCGTACTCAAAATAATAATTTCCAAAAAGATTTGTAAGGTATTTGGGGAGGATGTCAGTGAAGCTCTGAATCTCCTGATTACAGGGAAGCAAGAGCAATCCTTAAAAACCTTTAAATAAGAGACAGAATCGGATGTACAATCGCACTCAGTGTGAAACAACTCGATCGTAGCAGTTCCTAAGGGCATGGTGCTCCCAATTCCTAAAACAAGTGCACAAGAAAGGGTGCAAAAAATACACTTAAATTTCAGTATAAAGTGAGTTGAATGGTTGGTGTTTGGAATGTCTGTAAGTGCAATTATGATTAACTTGGCACAAGTGGCCACATAATTTTAATCCAATAACAAATCCAATTGTGATCCAAACACTGCCAAAATATGCTTGACATAGTTAAATTATATTATTTGCCATTGTTGTTTCGGCCTTTTAGACAAGTACTTTCATTTCATTTCGCGACCCCTTCTCAAGGGTCCGCGACCCCAAAAAGGATCGAGGACCCCCAGTTGGGAAACCCTGTGCTAGGAGCTGATGGTGTGGAGGTATACAACGCCGCCTCTCAAATGGGATGTTGCAGGTGATGAAATGAGAATCGACAAAGTCTTACAGAAAATTTACAGAATATTGTGAATCTAAGAATATGGCCTATATGTGAGGTGTGTTTTTAATGTAATAATTAGGAACCCTCTGAGAGCATTGATCACTATGTAATGGTACTGAGAAGACTTGCCGAACATTGTGAATTTGATGACAAAGAAAGAGTCACTAATAAGAGACCGAATTATTATTGGTATTAGCAACAACTCCATGACAGAAAGGCTCCTAAGGAAAGAAAACAACCTTAGAGAAGGCTATTGAAATGATACGAGCTAGAGAGACATCATGTGTGCAGATGCAAACCATTGCAATTGGAAGTCAAGTCAAACCAATACACGGTGTAAAGAAATTCACTTAACAGAAAACGTCAAGCAAAGACAAGGTCAGCAAAAGCAAAAAGCACCTGCTTAAGGAATGTAGATATTCCGGCAAAGGTCATGCAAAGGATAAGACAAAATGCCCTTGCATTTGTTAAGCGACGCAGTAAATGCAGATATAACTAATTTCGCGGTTCTTGGCTTTCGCGCTCGGCATATTCAAAGAATATAAGCTGTGGGCTGCCCCATGACCTTTGACCATGGCACATGACCTTTGACCTCATCAACATATGAGGGATCGCATGGTGCACCTATGACACAAGTTTGGTTCCAATTGAACTTCAAGTTTTCAATTTAGGTCAATTTTACATTTTTAGCCCATTTTTCAACTTGACCTCACATGACCTTTGACCTTGGCACATGACCTTTGACCTCATCAACATATGAGGGATCCCATGGTGCACCTATGACAGAAGTTTGGTTCCAATTCAACTCCCAACTTTTCAATTGAGGTCTATTTAAAAAAAAAACTTAACAATTTAGTGACACACACATACATACATTCACACATACATCCACATATACACACGCACAACGGATTGCTAAGTGGTCCTGCCAGCTATAGCTGGCGGCCCACAAAAACCATTTCGCAGCCAAGTGCAAATCCAAAACAAATGCGGCAAATGCAATAAATCGAGAGAGTGATGAAGAGATCACCTAGCTACCATATCAGAGGTGTTGAAAATCTAAAGATGATACAAAACAGATTTTTGGGAATTTGTAGTCGTCGATGGGGATGTAAGACCACTGCTTGGTTCAGAGACGAGTCAGCAGCTGAATTTCCCTTAGGTGTTGGTAAGTGAGGTAAACACTGCCATAGACAATACCACACCAGAAACCAGTCCTCCATCAGATGTGACAGATGATGCAATCATCCGAGAGTAGAGCGATGTTTTCCAAGGGCTTGGATGCATGGCTGGTACATAGCACATAAGTCTGGATGAAAGTGTGAAGCCTGTTGTACATCTGGCACAAATAATACCTATTGCACTACAACAATGTCTGAAAGACTCTCTGGATGATCTTGTGGAAAGGAATATCTTAGCTCCCATCAACCAACCAACAGATTGGGTGTCAAGAGAAGTTCTTTTAACTCCTAGATTCATTCTTGACAATGAATCAAGTCTTCTAACAACCTTCAACACACCTTTTGGATGATACAGGTGGCTTCGAATGCCCTTTGGCATCAACTCAGTGCATGTTAAGAATACCAATGCAGGATTCATATGAGACACTAGAAGGTCTGAAAGGAGTAGAAGTTATAGCAGACAGTATTTTAGTCTATGGAGAAGGTGATGACATAAAGACAGCCCTAGAAGACCATGATAGAAACCTCAGATGCTTATTAGAAAGAGCCAGACAGAGTAATGTGAAACTCAACAAGAAGAAGTTAAAGCTTAGTCTCACAGAAGTGCCTTATATATAATAGGTCATCTACTCACTTCAGAAGGTCTTAAGCCAGATCCTAGTAGAGGCTATACTTCAAATGCCAAGGCCAATGGATGTAGCATCCATCAAGCGAGTGTTAGGCATGAACAACTACCTCACTCCAGGAATTACAAAATTTAAAATATGGCATCAAAATAAAAGACTGGCTTTGTGGCACCATGGATACCAACATCAAACTGCCTGAATCACTTAATGTGATAAGCAAAATGAAATGGAAACATGGCGATGATGGAAATGCAGATGGACACTATGCTACTGCTGTCAAATTGTCAGAGCAATCCAAAGAGGTTCAAAGCAATAAATTTCTTACTGTCACTGGAGAAGAGGCCGATAAGCTTCTTGAAACATTTGCTTTTGCAGCAGATGATGACAAGGATGATGTTAAAGTGCTGTTGATAAAATTTGAGGAATACTTCAAAGACAAGAAGAACTTGACCATGGAGCATCATCGGTTTAACAGTCGCAATCAGAAACCAATGAGCTAATTGATGACTGCTCTTCGGACATTAGCAAAGGATTGTGAACTTGGTGTTTTCAACGAGCAGTTGATCAAAGATAGAGTTGTGGTCGGTATTAGCAATGATACTGTCCAAGCCAAGCTGCTCAAAAAAAAAACGGATCTGACACTGTTTAAACCATTGAACTGTACAAGTTTGCAGAGGCAACAAAGGTCCACTTGTCAGATTTGTCAGGCAAGAACACAGAAATGTACGCAATTTCGCAGAATACATCGCATAACCCATGCATGAAATGCGGTCACAGACATGAACCACGGTGCTGTCCAGCATATGGAAAAGAGTGTCGGGTATGTCATAAACTGAACCATTTTGCATGGAATTGTAATAATGCTGCTGCATCCAAAAGAGACGAACATGACAAGAAACAAGCCAAGCCAAACTCGCAATCCAAGAAGAAAACGTATCCGCTAAAGCAACCAGTGAACAATGTGGAGAAGCTGCAAAAGAACGGCCAGGACAGTATTCATGGTGAAAGAGCACAGGATCTTAGTGATCGCGAAACTGACAACTCTGAAGTCATCTCCGATGAAGATGACTCTAGCTATCTTTATGTGAATGATATTGGCCGCCAAAACAAAGCTGATGAATGGTATGTACAGTATATCTTAAGCTAGATGGCTCTAGAGAAAAACTCAAAATTGATACAGAATGATGCAAAATGTAACATATTATCAGTGGTGACATACAAGAAGTTAGCTGAAAAGAAACTTAAGTTAACTAATACAAAAGAAAGACTAGTGTCCTATACTAGACATAGAATCCCAGTGTTAGGGAAGTGTCAGACAGAAACTGAACATAAAGACAAATTGTATGTGATTGAATTTCAAATTGCCAAGGGTAATACAACCCAAGTGACCCAGAAACATAGTGAAGTTTTCTGAGGGTTAGGTTGCATGGAGAGTAAATACTACATAAATCTGAAAACAGACGCTGAACCCATTGTAAACACATCCAGGTGTGCGAGGCGTGTGCCGGTAGCACTAAGAGAGAAAATTAAAGATGAACTGGACAGAACAGAAAGTCTAGGGGTGATTAGAAAATGCCAATCGCCAAGTACTTGGGTCAGCAGTATATGGTCACTGTACTGAAATCTGATAAGAAACATGTTTGCATATTCCTGGACCTAAAAGATTATGCAATCTGTAGGGAACACTTTCCAATGAAAACTATTGATGACATAACAGATAAAGTAGCTGGAGCAATTTTTTTTCACCAAGCTAGATGCCAACTGTGGATATTGGCAAATACAGCTTGATGAGGAGAGTACAAAGCTTTGTTCATTTAAGACTACCATTTGGCATTTGCAATGCCCCTGAAGTATTCATGAAATTTATGTCAGAAACATTTGAGGACCTTCCTGGTACAGAATAATAATAATAATAATGGATGATATATTGATTTTTGGGTCAACAATTGAAAAACATGACCAAAATCTATACTGAAACATTGTCAAGAAAGAAACATACAACTGAATAGGTCCAAGTGCATTAGAACTACACAGGTACAGTATATGGGTCATACTATTACTGCAGAGGGTTTGAAACCTGGCCCCGGAAAAGTATAAGCCATCAAAGAAATGCAGAGTCCAAATGACAAAAAAAACTTGCAAGAATTATTAGGGATAGTGACCTTCCTATAATCGCTGTCAGAATTTCTCAGGCAAGACGAACGCACGCAACGTATTACGCAAATTAAATCGCGGTATACTAAAGGCGCACGCCACCCGATTATAAATCACGTGACGCTTGTCAAGAACTTATTTGTGCTTCCGGGTTGGCGCACATCACACTGCGCTTACTGCAATTTTGCCTGAGAAATTCTGGCAGCGATTATAGCTAGATGGGTTCCTAATTTGTCAGAAATCACAGCTCCTATGAGGAAACTATTAGCATACATAGGTTACTGCGCCAAGATTAAACACAAAATCATTCATGCTGAGGATTGTCTAGTGCGTGTCCCACAAAGAAGGGTAAAGCCTCATCAATAGGATGAAGTTAGGGGAGTACCTCCAGAAGTCTCTCCAACAGGGGATAATCAAAAGATCTTCAAGTCCTTATGCTTCAGCTCTTTTTTCTTGTGTGGGAAAGCAAGATGGATCATTACGGGCGCTGTGCATGGATTACAGGCTATCAATAAAAAAATCCTCGGTCCCTCAGACCGCTTGTGTTGCCTGCTGTCGCGATTTGGGAGTGATAGGCCTGCAGACCTTTGACCCTTGATATGTGACCTTTGACCTCAACACTGGGGGGATCCCATGTTGTACCGATGACTCAAGTTTGTTCCAATTGCACTTCACTTTTCAATGAGGTCAATTTTACATTGTCAGCCACTTACAACTTTACCTCACATGACCTTTGACCTTGGTGTGTGACCTTTGACATAATCAACAAATGGGGGATGTCATGTTGCACCTTTTACCCAAATTTGGTTTAAAATGCCATCAAGTATTTGGGTATTACAGCCAAATGTGAAACCCCCTTTTCACAGCATCAGGGCATGCAACGAGACCGACAACAGACTGAACATCGGGACAAAATGATCCATATGTGTCTTTCTGCTTAAGGCAGCACACAAAAAAATGCACAAAGGCGCATACCCCCTGCCACAAATTGAACTAGACGCCTGAAAAGACTAAGTATTTCGTGGCGGCGATGGTTTTCATCAGTCCAATTGCCAAATAAGATCGTGATAAGACATTCATGGGTGTATGAATTTTGATGTATGCCCGTTGGGCTTTTGAAAGCCATACAACCTCTTTCACCTAATTTTGGAGTTTGACATTATTTGGAGATCAAAACTTCAAAACTGTCCTTTTACACATTGAAGGCATACTCATCTTTGGATCGACATTTGAGGAAACCCTGGAAAGGCTGGACATGGTGTTGACATGGTTAAAAGATTTATCTTAAGTCAATCAGAAATTGTAAATTCCGATTCCAAAGCTTAGATTCTTAGGCCATTTGGTGCTGATGGAGGGATGGCCATTGATCCATAGACGATCCGTGTTGTGAAAGACCGGAAGACTCATACAAGCAGAAATGGAGTTGATAGGATTTCTAGCCTAAGTGGGTATACCATGATTTTGGGTCCTAGATATGCCAAAATACCTTCACTCTACAGCCCTTCTTGGAAGAACCTTCAAAAAGAAGAAACACAACTGCTAAGGGCCACCAAACTGCTGGTAGTGAAGCTTGAATGATACGGAAGAATGCCATAAAGATTCACAGTGAGACAGCTAAGACTGACCAGACATAGCGCTACAACATCCTTGGTTACTAGCGGACTTCAATCACGACCTAACACTTACATAACTACCTCAGAATACATGGGACTCAGCTCAGATTGACTGAGTCCGTGTCGCCTATGGAGGGCAACCGCGAGTCCAATGCTCACTTCTCAGCAAACTAACGCAGTCTGGTCAGAATGATAAGGAATGTTGTCACACTCATCTGATACAATCTAGTGAGGGCTCTGACGTGCTGCAACCACAGGGAGCGGAATTCTAACAAAGAAAAAATTTATATCACTACTCTTCAATATCAATCTATGTTAATAGGGGGTGAAAATAAAAGAAAATTTATAAGTAGTAGACTACACTATGTGCACTTGTATGCCCAGTCTTGAATTTGAAATTAGAGGGTGGTTTCAGCAGGGCTTATTTGTATTTTCATAGATAACAACCCACATAGTTATCTACAGTCAATCTTGGTGCACATCGATGCGGTGGCGCAGAACTCAGCCCAGTCAAAATTTCCCCAAATATAAACCTGGAAAGACAACACAAAGTATGCTCTAATAAAAGGGGATCATGGGATGGTAACATTTTGTGACCCCACTTTGCCTGCTCCCACTTGAACGGAAATAAAGAACAGTATCACATGCACGTTATGTCCGTCAAGGCTGCTGAATTCAACTGGGAGCAGCCAAAGTGGGTGCATAAATGTACCAACCTTGATCATGGTAAAGAGTGCATGGATATTGAGGAGTGGCCACTACTGTACGCCAAAGGACAAAGGACGAGAGGATTTGTTTTTTCAGTGGGATAGGATGTCTTGCAAAGATGGTGTGATCTCTGCAACATACTTGCAAGGGGAGTTTCTGTAACTTTTACCTCCCTGACACCATTTTTTTCTGCACAATGCCGTTTCCGAATTCATAATGTGCCGAAAAAAAAAGTCAGATGGGGTTAGGTTACGGAAACTCCCCTATGTGGCAGAGAAGTCTGTGGCAGGAGCTGCTTCTCCAGAAGCCATCAAATGCCAGATCCCACAGTGTTCCTTGTATGGGTGCAGTAATATTGGTTGGCAAAAACTTGAAAAGCCAGGAAGAAGCTGGCGTCCCTGAAATTGGACCTTCACATGGCTCAAGAAACCTTGGAAGTCCTCGCCATCAAACTTACCATCTATGGAATGGAAGATGTCCTGTGATGGACATCTCCACAAAGTTCCCACAGGCCATTCCAACTAAAGATCAGAAAGGTACAACATTGGTCCCACACTCTCTCAGCAACTGGTATTGTTACGATACAGCTTTCCACGAAAATTCACAGCACCCGGGTAGGAACGTTAAGAGCCGCTCGATCCTCAAAGAACCTGCCAAAACTGTGGAATACAAAAGAGTAGGACCACTCCTTATTTTCCTGGAAGCAACTCCCAATGGTGAGTGTTATAACCATATGAATGCATTAGAGACTACGTATCTGCAACCAGAAAAAAGATGGGATGGCCAGAGTACCTTCCTGAACTTGTGTATGCCTACAACGTGAACATCTCATTCATCACTGATATGCACCCACGCTCGTTGGAAGAGAGACTGTTCCTGCCAGTAGATTCATGTTCTTGGTTTTGAAAAAAACAGACACTAGACACACAGTTGTGTTTAACAAACACAGGTATATTCGCATGTGGCAATGCAGAAACCTTTGATCTCTGGGTCAAAAACCTGATGGATTCAGAAGTGCCAACCTCCCGACACCACCTCCACCACACCTGGACCATCTCTTACACAGCACTGTGTCAATCGTTTAATTAATATAGCAAAGAGGACCATCCCACGTGGCTGCCGCCGTCACCCAGTTTTTATCCCATCCTGGTATGAGGAATGTGATACTCTTTACAATGATTTCCTGAATTCTTAACCCGGGGAAGAAGCTTAATCCAATGCTTCAGATCTGTCAAACTGCTTGTGCCGGCAACGCCGTGAGCGCTGGAGGAGACGGTCAAGAATCAACTTCAACCCCCGTCCAGCGGAAGGCCGGAAGACCCATAAACCGCCTCACCGGCATAATTTCCAAACCATCGAAATTTCCAGTTACTGCCAACTCAATTGCGAGCAACTCCTCGGCAATGGTCGTTTTCAAGAACATTGATAAAATCACACTCGCTGAGATAAGGCTGTTTCCAAAAAAGAGATCACCAAACTTCGTCGTAGCCCCCGGCGGGACGGGTCCACTTATGCGTTCAACTTGTATATCACGATTTAACTCAAACAACTCTAGACAATATGGCTACGCCGACGATCTTGCCCTCCTCCACTTGGACAGAAGCTGATGGACTGAAGTAGAAAGCATACTTACGACAGACAATGGCCCTACTTGCAGCATATCTCATGACCTGGAGACTGAAGCTGAGCTAAGTCGACGACCACCGCACTCACCCACCGCTACTAACCTCCACTCAACACCAAAGAGGCTCATCGCAGCTTCAAAAATCAACCTCAATGGAGCGCCTTCTGCCATACATCCTCCACCAACCTACTTGGGAGTGAAGCTTGACCACAGCTTACTTACCGTCATCACCCGAGTCCGTATGCGCCAAGGTAGCTTCGAGGAATAACCTTCCTTGTTCCGACTTGCTGGATCCTCATGGGTTGCCATCCCCGACCCTACGAACCACTGCCTTGGCTCTGTCTACAGCACTACTGAGTATGCCGGCCCCCGGCAGGTGTCAACAGCTCTCACACAAAGAATCTGTACACAGTACTCAACGAGACTTGAGAACCATCACGTTGCCTCCGTCCTACTTCATCTGAATTCCTACCATTGCTTTCAGGCATTGCAAAAACCTGCAGCACTTTGGAGAGAACACCACATGCACAAACTAGTGAATAAGGCCCTGCTGGATTCACAAACCAACTTGTTAGCAGAGACTGCGCTCAGCAAACCACGCCCGCCCCCGCCGCCGACCTTTCTTCCTGCCGACAATGCTGCGAAACCTCTCCCATTTCCCCATTCAACATCTTACAGACATGGAATACTGCCTTGCTAGATACTCTCCATAACCAGATCAACTCTCTATTACACCCAATACAGAATTACCACCTGGCAGCAATCTCCCACTCAAGGAATGGGTCACCTTAACCGGATTCGCACAGGAGTGGTCGCTTCAATAGCAATATATGCACCGATGGGTGCTGCGGCCATCGCCAGCCTGCCAATGTGGTTCTCCATCACCTACTGCTGACACATCTCATGAGTGCCACCTTTCGTCCACCGGAAACAGATTTCTCAAATCCCCAACCAAGTCAACACATTTAGCTGGCTGCCTCATAACGCAAGAAGAAGAACGGTTGGCCCCCTGTAGCCCATAAACTTTGACCTCTGGGATTGTGATACCCAAAAGGCTCATCAGTGGTCCAAGGGCTATAATTCTGCACAATTTGGGCCCTGAGGCTGCTGTGGTTCTTGAGATATAGGTGTCCTTAGATTTTGACATTTTCCCCCTATAGCCCTTGACATTTGACCTCCAGGGTCGAGATACCCAAAAGGCACATTGGGGCCCAGGG
Source organism: Ophioderma brevispina (assembly GCA_023653785.1). Lineage (NCBI taxonomy): Eukaryota > Metazoa > Echinodermata > Ophiuroidea > Amphilepidida > Ophiodermatidae > Ophioderma > Ophioderma brevispina. The sequence continues at coordinate 32,275 of JAMKCH010001386.1, forward strand.
GCAATAAGCCTACCAAGTTTGGGCCCTGAGGCTGCTATGGTTCTTGAGTTATGGGTGTCTGAAGAAGAAGAAAGAGAAGACTTAACACCACGAGCACAATATATTCGCATGTTACACGTGCGAATATAATAGTGAAGAGTGGGTGACAACTCATCACCAACACCTGAAGCTAGCATTTGACCAAGCCTGTAAGTAGACTGAAAAAGAAGCACTGCGGTGTCAGGGGCTTACGAATAAGAAATCAGAGAACACAAGTCTACCGGTTGGCTGCAGAGTGTTCTGACGCAATAGAATCCTAGGTAGAAACATAATTCAGGATGTGTGGAATGCCATACCGCATAAGGTTTGTGAAAAGCCCAACCCTGACGGCAATGTGTATGTGGTGCAGTACCTTGAAGGTGACAGTCCACACAAGATTCTACATAGACAACTTATTCTCCTACAACAACAAATCCTCCACCAAACAATGTCTTCAACAACCAACACTTCAGTTTCTTCCAGTCACTCTGCGACAAACAATCCTCCACCCGAGACGAATCCCCCTACGACAACCAATCCTCCAACTCGGAACAACCCATCAGCATTGACCAATCTATCTGCAGAAAGTGCATATAGCCAGCACTCCAACCCAATCTGATGTTCCTGGTGTTCACTAGATATCCTTGAGAAAAGCTTGTTCACCAAGTTTGAGTTGATCCCGATCTTGCGGTTTTGGTGTTTGAGTAAATTGTATGTTTCCCAAGGTCCCATACACTACTGTTCCCAAGAAAAAACCCTTGAAATTTCTGTCCGTTCCATGACATAAAATATAAAAAAACAAATTGCAAATTTCTTACAGATACGAACAAATTTGCACATAAGATTACACATGGATTACTGAAGCTAACGGTTCAGAAGATATAAAAATTTGTTGAGGTAAGTTGGGGGATGAGGTTGTGGATCACAAAATGCCCCTTTAAATATTTTCATCCACCTACTACATACCATGCTTTGATTTTCTGTCATGCATGACAGAACATACTGAATCATCATCTTAATGATCTTATAACATTACAATGCCATATTTCGCTTATTCATTTCAGGTGTAATACATCGGTAATCAGCAAAATTGCACCACCAAGTATTGTGGGAAACAAACTTGCAGTTTGATAGCAGAAGCGATAATGCACATTGCAAGTCTTTATTCACTAGTGTGCTAATATTGATGGTTAACCATTAAAATGGCAGTTTTTTGTCTTTATCTTGAGAAAGAAATGAAATTCAGCATGACAATCAGCATGAAATTCAGCATGACAATGAGAAAAATATAAAGCATTTATCTGATATCAAAATTTGAGTACTACTTCTGGGTATATCAGGGGATCCCAAAGGCAATCGGAACAAGCAACATTAAAAGGTAACTCCCAGCTCAGAGGGTGTTTTGAATCAATCCCATGATGCATAGCAATGTGCCTATACCGTACTGTACTAAACACATGTCAGTACTTAGGGATAAAAAGTGTTCCAAATTAAGAATCTCAAGACATTTCATAATCATGCAAAAAAATCCCTAAGTACTAACGCTTTGTGGGCTAAAATGAGCATTAAAGTCAGGGTTTTTATGTGTTAAGAATAGGATTTTTATGTGATCACATGACCATATTGAGGTGAAATTTCCCAAAACTGGTGCATTGTGGGATTGACTCAAAACACCCTCTGCTCCCAGCTCTACATCCTTAATGCCCTGTTTCTATCCAAGGTCAACAGAGGCCAACAAATAAAGATGTGTTGAAAATGAAAATTCAAAATAACTTGAATCTTCTCCTTATTCTAAATTAATTTCAATTTTTTCGATAATAAATAAATAAGCATTCCTCTTTTGTACAATTGCAATTTGCAAATTTCAGTTGATTTTATCATGCAATTTGGTGTTATGATTGACAGAAATGCAAAAAATACAATTTTGAATTTCTTGCTGGGCTAAAAGAAATCATATGCACATATAAGAATAAGCACATGTATATTACTTAGGCCATCTCAATTTTTTTGAGGTTAAAGGCGGGTACCATAGATGGCTCAATTCGAGAGTCATAAAATAGGAATGAAAAATGAAAAAATGGAAACCAATGATATTTGTCTTTGTCAAAAATTTGCATGATTCATAATGGGTTTAGCTCTCAGATGTGTAAATATCACAAAATACAGATTATTTTCATATTTTAACATTGTGAATTTACATTTAGCAAACACTACATCATACTCTCATTTTTTTTGCAGACTATAAAAGCTGATGTGTTTTTACATGATTTCCCTGCTGCGGGTATTCTGAAAATGTTCATAAGATAAGGGATATTTTGCCCAAAGTCTGTTAAATCACAGTTTTTAGAAAAAAATGCCTTTATCTTAAAATGTAAAAATACGAAAAAAATGCTGTATTTTGTGATTTTACATATCAGACAGCTAAAACCTTCATAAATCTTGCAAATGTTAGACAAAGACATATCATTGGTTTTGTTTCATAATAACCATCTGTTGACAAAAATGATTTTTCATTCCTATTTAATCACTCTTGACTGAGGCATCTATGGGACGCACCTTAAGTTAGGGGATGAGGCTGTGAATCATGAAATGCCTCTTCAAGCAAATACGCTTCACTGCTATCAACTACATAGGGTTTCAACAAATTTGCAGTCACACAAGTTTTGAACAGTCTAACAGTATCTTCAAAATTCAATGCATTTAAAAACTTGGTATATCTACACGAGCATCTCAGGAGAACACTTCAAACTTGGTCAATGAGACCAGGAAGCATATTGAATACTGTGTAGTCAGCCCTGTTGGCAGTACGGTAGCTTGAAGCACCTTTCTACTTTTGTGGAACTGATGCGAATAAACTGATATTTGCATCCACTAACAGTTTCTTTATTCTAGGTGGGGACTTTGATTTCCAGATGTAAGATACCGGTCAGTCCAGGTTGCTTGGCCAGAGCCTGTGTGAAGATAAAAAAAGATGTTTAAAATCATAAAAAGATGTTTAAAATCATATAGATTCAAGTCAGGTCAGCACGAACAAACTTTTACCGGACACTCAACAATATTTATAAAGGAGTCTAGGTTTGCCGCCGGGCACCACTACTCCATTTCGATACACACGCCAAAGAATCCCCAAACCACCAACAAAGCGAGGCACGACGTGCTAATTAGGAAGTCACACCATACATGCATGTCGTGTGATCTATCCCAAACAATTACTACATGGGTTCATGCATGTACAATCAGGGGAAACCCAGGTAAGGAATGCGCTGTGACACGAGGTTCCGATAGCCCTTGTGAACTGAATGAAGAATACGGAATATCAGAACTAGCAAAACTGTATAATGGAATGGATGGGAAATGTTTTGAAGTGTGGTTTCCTTGTGCATATTAGAAGCGTCAAGAGCACTAAAGACGATGTCAGAACTAAACCACTGTCATTTTCGATAATATGGACTTTGATCTATTGCAACCCAAATTGTACTAAGTTTCTACGAAATTATTATGAGCAAAATGAAAATGAAATGTAATTTGAGAATTTGGCCCAAGGCCAAGTTTTCTGTGTTTTGGAATAGCACTATACAAGTGACCCAACCAAGGTTAATTATATTAAGCAGTGGCACGCTTTTCAATATGATCTAATGATGTTGCAAAGAAGTTTGTTTGTGGTCCGGTCTCCTTTGAGGGCCTGCTACTGGAACCGGTACCACATGTCCCAGGGCAGAGTTGTTGGCGGCTAAACTGTCGCCCCCATCGTCTCCCTGATCTGTGATAACCATATTTCAGTACAACAATGAATTTCTCAAGGCTAAAATGGGTCATTCTTCGGGATGTCACACACGTGACCGAACTTTATTTGCCTCCCATGACAAAACAAATAATCTAGCAAAAGTGGAAGCATTTTTTTTGGTTAGATTTTCCACTTTTGCTAGATTATTTGTTTTGTCATGGGAGGCAAATAAAGTTCGGTCACGTGTGTGACATCCCGAAGAATGGCCCAAATGCAACCAGGAATAAATACACTGAAGCTCTGCTCTTCATACCTGTAGTTTTTTGCGTAGTTGTTCAAATCTAATTGCATTTTGGTCTGCATTCTCGTCATCTTCAGGTTCTTGGAAGTAGTCTGATGGGGCCAAGTGGACGAATAAGGATCTCAGCTGAGAACAAGCACCTGTTCAGAGAACAGAATACAGATATCGTTGTCGAGTGGAAGGTAGTCAAATTCCGGTATGGCCGTTTAGTGACCCTGGCTTGCTTATGACCATGATGAATTCAGCAGACTTTTACAGAATAAAGTGCAGAAAGTCTGAATTCATCAGGGTCACTTAGTTTTTAATGGGGCTTATTATATTCGACGAAACGAAACAGGCTCAGTGCACCCATTGGATTACACGCTTTATTCCGTCAAGAGTGTAAAATGTACGATCACGGAATAAAGCGTGTAATCCAATGGGCGCACTGAGCCCGTTTCGTTTCGTCTAATGTAATAAGCCTTTTAATGGTTAATCATCAATATTAGCACAGTATTGAATAGAGCTTTGCAATATGCATTACTGCTTCTACCATAAAAAATGCAAGTTTGTTTCCCACAGTACTTAAAGGTGCAACGAGAGATTTCACATATCAGGTGCCCCTTAAAAAATTGAAAGTTCTGATTTTGCCCTAATGTAAAGCTTTCTATCAAAAATATCACCATCTGAAAGGATTAAGCTGGGAAATGGTTCTTCGGTACAAAAATTGTGAAATTTCTAATTTCATATAGGAGCAAATACGAAATTCAGCCTATGTTTTATATTGAAAATAAGCAAATCAAAATCACATTTTGTTCTCTCTTTTAAGACATTTCTGTAGCCAAATACAAGGTAAGAAATTCTAGTGAGTGTGTAATCTATATGAAATGACTATTATGACACAATATTTGGGTGCCTCAAAATCTCTTGTTGCACCTTTAATGGGGCGTATGTGCAAGTGCCAGGCTCTCACATCAAATAGCGAACACAAAATCGGAACAAGCACCTTCAATTGGCCATCTGATTTCACATCTTGAATTTAGATCAAAATTAAACACCTTAAAAATTTCTCTACTACGATGGCAAACTCTTCAAGTTGATTTTCCACAACATTGTCCTCACTTTGAATGACAGAGTAAAAAATATGGGAAATATTAAAGACACTATCAGTGATTTGAAAAATATTTGAAATTTGCAGGAATATCTTCAAAGTGAAGGATAAGTCTGTAGAATTCTCATAAGCTACCTTTTCCAGCTGTAGAATCGACAGAAAAGGAAGAAAACGGCAGTGTTCCAAGATACGATTCTCCATTCAATTACGTGTTGTAGTAAGTGTCCGTTCGGACAGTAATGACTAAAATCTCCGATTCTGTCCTTATTAGGTTGCTTCTGGTCTTATCATTTGTAGGGTATGTTAGGATACCCGTACTTGTTGCATACATGCAAAAATCTGATTTTTGATGATTTTTTCGATTTGCTGATTTAGCAAATCACTGATAGTGTCTTTAATTGACTCTGTTTCCAAAATGAGGACAATGTTGTGAAAGGCCCATAACCCTTGTCAAGCCATAATAAACCACTGCTGCCACCAGTACCATGCAGTTATGCAGCTATCAATCTCTCCTTGGGTCAAGAAGAGATTTGTATCTGCAGACCCTGACTTCTCTTCTGACTCATTGCTATGGTTATCTACTAGGTGACCTTTGACATGGTTATGTGACCTTTGGCACAAAATGTACTGATAAACTTACCATTGAATTGCATAATTGATTTTGTTGTCACAGGTGTGTGTTTGAATATAAGAATCCGTAGACCTCGCAATCCATTCCGTGTCATCGCTATGGCAACCTGCTCTGTGATCTTGGACATGTGATCAAGCTCCAAAACTTGTAACCTGGGACAATTCTTTGCTGTGTATAACAAGATAAGATTGGATGATGCTACAGCAGAAAATTGGTACATTTTTTTTCCAGAAGCTTTCAGTACAATGACCTGGACTAAAGGGTGTATTAAGTCAATCCCACAATGCACCAGGTTTGGAAAATTTCACCTCAATCATGTGATCCTACAAAAATCCTATTCTTAACACATGTAAAAAAAACTGACTTTTACATTCATTTTAGCCCACAAAGTGCTAATACTTTCATGAAATGTCTTGTGGTCCTTTAACTTCTTGAACATTTTTATCCCAAAGTACTGACATGTGTTTAGTATGGTACAGTATAGGCACATTGCAATGCATTATGGGATTGGTTCAAAACACCCTCTGGACCTGTACCTACATGTTTTCACAATTGCTAGAAACAATTTTATAATTAATGTCGCTGGTGACATTAATTCAGCAGACACGACGGAAATGGCGTTTAATACAATAAAACACACACCGTATGCATGTTTCCCACGGCATGGACCCTGTTTGACCGGTCTGTGACCTTTGTGGTTTTAATATGAATGAGTATGAGTCTATGATGTAATATACACATTGGTTGATTAAAGTTATGGAAAACTTAAAAGTTAGCCTACAAATTACCTGGATGTCTTTAACCTCTTATTAACGTCCCTATCTGTTTTTGAGTATGTTATGTGTACAATGTATCTCTATTCTTCCAATGGCCAAAACTATCACTTGGGGGAAAATTGAAGAAATTTCATATTTTGTGAAAATGTGCCAGTGCCGCTTTAAGGCACTCATGGAGCCACTGTGTGACTAGATAAGCTTTTCAAATGGATTACAGCTTTGCTTCCAATCTCTTTAGGCACATGTGACCCATCACATGTAATTGAGGCAGATTGCAGCAACTGTGAATATGGGATAAGTGGCTTCTTTTTTGATGCGACATTAAAATACCCAGTCTTTGATATCACTGAACCACCAGTGGTGCTATGAAAGAATCATGCATACCATGCATCATTAGCACCTGCAATCCTGGGATCTCTAGATTCTGTTTTGAAAATAATCTGGATTCCACTCTGCACTGCAAATTGTTCCAACATATGTCAACTCTAACCATGGCCAGCACCCCTTCAGGAATGGAAGAATGAAATGCGACTAAAACCGCTAGCCTATAATATGGTGTGGAAGTCGCTCTAAGCATAAGGCACCACTTGTTCACTAACAATTGCCACGCTGGGTGGGTCACATATTTGTTTCGGGTTTCCTTATCTCACTTTTTCATTTTCTTGGTATTTCTCTAGAGAGATTTGTTATTCTAATCACTACATTGTACATACCTATAGTAATAAGTGCCCTGCCTTCTACATCCTCACCGCCGATACTGAGGGCTAGCAGCATAGTCCAGCATCGACCAATCATCTGAACACATTTATTGTCAAATTTATGAGGTTGATCACTGTGTAGGGTAAAATAGTGATCAAATTTGAACAAGATGGTATGATATGTTGTGAACAAACAAGCACCGGTAATTAAACTGCATTTTGTCTATCTAAAATCGAACCATTGGCAGCACCAGAAATTGTTTTTTTGGGAGGGCATTGGGAGAAGAGCAACTTTGAGAGTGGACAAATCATGAATTTTTTTTCAATGTTTGTTCCAAAGAGTGGTCATTTTGAGGAAGGCTCTTTTTTTTTTTTGGGGGGGGATATAACCTCTGAGTGACCAATTAAAAAATCTATATATTATTAGGTTAAAGCAATAACAGCACATTTTTTCAGAGTGCCCCCAATTTTAAAAATTTGATATTTTTGCACAGTTATGTTGGTAATTGTCTAGGAAACTATACCTGCGAACAAGAATGCTCAAAATGAGTATTTATCATAAAATAAGCGATTTTGTAATTAAAATTGGGATCCCAAATTTACTACGGTAGAGCTGGAAATGCTAAGTTTATGTCCGTCCATGATGAAATAGTGCCACCTCTAGAAAATGACTTAACTTGACTTGCCTGAAGCAATAAAACAACTATTGACATGTACATGGCGCTATTTTCCGGCTATTTCATATTGGAAGGCCATTTCCAACAGCCGTTGAATTATTATCTGAGATCTCCGATATTAATTATTCTAATTTCAAAATTCCTTCATTTGCAACACAAAGACATTTTCGAGCACCATTCACAGGTACAGTATACTAGCTAGTTACCAATTCAACCATGTAAAAATCTCAAAATTTTTGGAAAATTGGGGGCGCTCTTCAAAAACGTCCGTCTGTCCATTTATCTGTCTGTCTGTGCTAACTGTGTGTCTAATTTTGCTACTTGTGTGTCTAACTCAACTGTTCTTATGTTAAAATTAGACATACAAGTAGCAAAATTAGACACACAAGTCATGACAGAATAAAGCAATACATAAGAAATGGAGTTACACACGTATACCTCAGTTAGCACAGATGTCTGTCTGTCTGTCTGGGGGTAAATGAGAAAGGGGTTGCGAAGATGACTTTTAAACAATCTCAATTCTCAAAAATTATACTCAAAAAAGTATAAAAGATTTCATAAAAGGTAAGGTGCTGATGGTCAATTTACCAATGTCGTTTAACCGTCCTATATGCAAGGAACATTGGATTGTAGATTTCGGCGCAATAAAAAAGAAACAAGCTGGGGGTGTTGTAGGTGTCGGGGGGGGGGGGGGTTCGCCTTGATATTCATTTAAAAAGTGGGTCCGGGGGGGGAAGAACAGTTGGGAAACCATGGACTGAGTGTGTTTAAACTCCTTGGTTATTAGCCACCGAAACATTACTGTGAAATGAAGTGGTTTACATAAATTTCAATCTGACAGGTGCTTTTTTACAATTTTCCTTCAAAAAGTTAGTCAGATTTTTTCTGACTCTGCCACTTACCAGGGAAAACCAGGGGGATCTGAGGATTCAATCCTTTCTGCATCCAGCGCCCAAGGCCCATATGACTTCATGGCCAACAGGAATCAGTGTGGGATGTGGTTAAATACAGAGCATACGACAGTAGCAGCTAGCCAGCCATAGGCTCATTTAAAACAGAGGAGGTGTAAGGAAACAATTAATTAATATAGAAAACAGTACAGGTCAGGTAAGGTTTCCTTTGAGGGCATGCTACTGGTATCCTGGCAACAATAATACCAGATCCCAATCGAGTATCCGGCAGCTAATCCCCCAGCATTTATACAAAAATTTGATGAGGAGTGTAGCTGATTACCATGGTAGAACTAAAAGAAAATTAACCTTCAAGCGTGTAACTCTGGAAAGCTAATGGCAGCCATCAAGCATTTATGGGGCATGATTGCTTCAAAGGCTAGGCCCACCGACAAAAACTGTGGATTGGCATCAGGAAGGTAATCTGGTCAATTATTTTGCTCCACTAAATCCTCAAGGTGGCAGCAGTATTGCGTGAAGGTGCGATGAATCTGGCATTCCTTTTAGTAGGGACAAAAGTTGATTAAAACCGGATTTACTAGTATAAACAGCAAAACTTGTATCCCCTGGACTTCCCCCTACCAAATAAAAACCCTTGACTTTACTGTTTTGAAAGCTATTATGTGATGGACACACCCGAAGTTCGTGTTGCCATATGAAAGTGGAAAGAAAATACCCCTATTAGGGGGTGGGCACAGGAGAATTCAAAATTGTATATATGACCGGGCAGTTTGAGAATGAACTGATTCAATAGATTAATCAGAGGCTAATGCGTGCCAAAGCGGGAAAAAGTGGAAACACACTTTAAAATTAACTAGTCTATAGACAATCTTTGCCCGACCTATAACTTAATGACCAGCGGGTTTAGTCCCACGGACCAAGTTGGATTGAAATCGAATGACAATTTTTGGTTTGTATAGCCAACTGAATCTGGCAGAAAAATGGTATGGACGACAACAGATGCTGCATAAACCTCTGACCGGGACTATGGACCTGAAATATTAACACTGACAGATCTTAGAATTCTAAAGCTCCAAAGTGGATTGAAATGTGATTATGCTATTTTGTTTGAGAGCCACGGTGTATCTGGGTAGAAAGCAGATTGGCAAAAAGAAGAAGCATGATAACCTTAACCTATGGATCTGTCTTTAACTTATGGGACCACTTCCTATGTGGATCTAAAGTCAAAGTAGAATGACCTTTTTTGTTGTTGAGCACACCTATTGTCGGGGACGAATAAGGCCACCAATTGCGCGTCTGACGAAATTGACGGTGCAGAACAAATGTCGACCGTGAGGAATATTCTGTGAATAATTAAAGCTTATTGAAACAGAAACTAAAAAAAAGTTTACTACGTGATTGATTTGTGTCCGTGCGTAGATAACCCGGCTAAAAGGGCCTAAGTTTGACATTTTAAATAATATTTGTTCGAAATGCCCCGCCCATACTACACATTCGAAACCAATCAAAGTAAGCGCTGCACGCCGTTTGACAAACTGATGTCTACCGGTCAAACTCTGTCCCGACAATAAATAGACACAGGCAACAGGCGACCAACAGACGGCAGACAACGGCTCCAATATAAAATACCTTAAAGGCTGAAGCCAGAGCGGGATACGTATGTGTGTCCGGAAACTCATACTCCTATTTACCTATGTCATGGCTTAGTGCAAGATGCTATCTCTTGACACTATAGATTTAAAAATGCAGGAAAATCTGCCTTCTTGTCCTACCCTCACTGGCAGCTGCATTGAGGCAGTTTAAATATATTTTGGTTGAAACAAAGTGACACTTGACCTCACATTGTAGGATAAACTCTAAGTAGGTCATCATTGAACTTATTTAAAGGGCAACTTATCAGTGATTTGCAAATCAACAAAATGTGAAAAAATCATCAAATTCAGATTTTTACATGTATGTCACAAGTACGGTATCCCAACATACCCTGCAAATGATAAGATCAGAGGCAACCTATAGGTAAGAATCAGAGATTTTAGTCATTACTTCCGTTCGGACACTTACTACAAACAGTAATTGAATGGAGATCGTATCTTGGACACTGCGTTTTTCTTCATTCTCGTCAATTCGACAGTGGAAAAGTAAACTTACGAGGAATTCTTACAGACTATCTTCACTTTGAAGCTATTCTTGGAAATTTCAAATATTTCAAATCAAATGATAGGTCTTTAATGTTTTAAATGATTGCAACATAATGTATCATTTCCCAATTTGACTTATTTTGACCTTTGACCTATTTTGACCTTTTGTGTGAGGTCATGACTTGTTACTAGCGACACACATGATAGTAAAGCCCTGGTACCATTGAGCAGGTTACTATGACTTTCACCTTTGACACTGTAGGCACAATGCACATTACTCACCTCTCTGTAGGATATGAGGACAGTTTTCACGATCTGAGTGAGTGAGAGAGTGGACTGCCTGTCCTGTGAAGTAGATACTCTAAACCTGGCTCCAAGCAACCTCTGAAAAAGGAGGGGGGTAAACAGAAAAAAGTAAAAATATTAGGAAATTAGATTTATGCTATTACAGAGAATGACTCGATTCAGGAAAATGACTGAACATGCATAACAAAAATAAAAGCCAAAATAGCAGCTCAGTTGACAAGTGAGGTCAGTTAAGGTAGGATTATCGGCTTACGGCTTCATGCCCAGATTTGTTGATGAAATTCTCACTGACAGGTTGTATGGTGGGAAGAAACGATGGCCAAGTTTTAATTTTTCAAAAAGGCGTTTTTGAGAGATATGTCACGTAATGTGTTTTAAAATCCCATAGACTTTGTACAGGGGCGATTTGGCAGTGCAGAAAAATGTGAAAATGGGCAAATTTTGTGAAAAACTAACATTTTATTTCCAAGTATTTCTAAAGTAAGTACTATTGATGCGTTATAAGATTGGCGTGTGTTTTTAATGGTTTTAAAGAAATACAAAATCCAACAATTTTTATTTTTATGTGTGTCATCAAAACAAAGACTGGTGTCACAACAACACTTTTTTTGTTGACGGAATTTCTAGATACTGAGTATCCACTTTTCAAAATTTTTTCCTAGAAGAAACTGCAACCTACATCCTTGGTGATAAGGTGTCATATGAAATGAAAATCAAATTTAGAACATTCTCACGTTAATTTTGCAGATTGAGTGTTTCTAATTTGCAATAATAGGGTTTTTAATTTTCCCTAAATATTTTTTTCCCAAAATATTTTTTCTAAAGAATTAAACACTTGATTCAAAAAGCCACTTGAGATTTTCGGTATTTTTTTTATACACACCTCCCAAAAGGTTTCAGTGTAAAAGCACCTTCCATTAGGCTGGGAAAAAAATTCATTTATTGGAAAAATTAGGGAATTTTAAAAAAATTATAAAAACACTTAACAACAAATCATGGCGTCTTGAATGCAAAAAATTGTGGAGGAGAGTTCAATCCCTACCAGAGCAAGTTTTGGAGTAAATGTATTAGGGGTTTTTGATTTTATGGGTCCCATTTTTCTGTAAGACCATTTTTATCCAATGAGCCTACTTAACTATATCCTAATAATCCCCCCCTCTCTCTACTCCATCTCATTTCCTCTGTCAGTGCCCGCATCCATCTCTTTTTCTCTCTCTCTCATCTCTCTGCCTCAATGTCTGTCTTCCTCTTCTCTTATCTCTCTCCCCTCTCAGAGCAGTTGGGGCTATTTTTGTGGCCTATGACCCCTGAACAAAGGCTGCCTGAAATTCTCGTGTCACTGCTCACAAATGCCCAATTGCTCTGTGTGTGCCGAGAGTGAGTGGAAGTGAGTGAGTGAGTGAGTGGTGAGTGAGTGATGAGTGAGTGAGTGAGGTGAGTGAGTGAGTGAGTGGGTGGGTGGGGTTGGTGGTGGGGGTGGACGGGTGATGAGTGAGTGAGTGAGGTAATGAGTGACGAGCGAGCGATTGAGTGAGTGAGTGATAGAAGAAAAAGATAAGGGAGATAGTCATTGAGGCAGACAGACACTCTCCTTCCTCTTACACCCTCTTTCGATCTCCCCTCTGTTTCTCTCTCTCTCTGCGCCCTCTATCTGTCTGTCTCATAATTTTGCTTTCCCCCATTGCCCCTGTCCTGGCCCCAGAAAAATTATGGATTTTTTGCAAAAAGAATCACGATTTTGGTGCTAAAATTCCACAAAATTTTGGTAAAAATCGCAGTTTGAGCCAAAATTTGTTAATAACTCTAATGTTTTGGACATTTTGCCCCTCCAAATTTCACTTTGGCCCCCCAAAAAATTCAATTTGCCCCTCAAAAAAGTCTTGGCACTGCCATGTGTCTCATTCTCTCTCCTTCCCTCCCCTCTTCCTAATGTTCAATTACTACAGGACCAAACTAACCTTGCTATGAACCACTCACCTTGTATCTATCTCTATAATAGTCATCTTGGATTCATAAGGTCGTTGGCCACGAGGTCTCAGTTCTTAATTAACCATTCTAACTCAGGTACAAACAACAAACAAGCAACCACCACTTTGAAATAGTTTGAAGAACTGTAAAAGGTAGTCCAGCAAATAATCTATTGACAGGGGATTAGCAGCGATAATGCACGAGAATCGAAAATGTAGACCATACAATTTTTAATTGAATCAGGTATAAGTGTGCCATTCCATATACTGCTTCTAATGTAATCAAACAACCAATAGTGAGTATTTGAAGGAAATTGTCATACCGTCTCCTGTAAATAGACATACAGCAATGGCGTTTCAACATCTACACTAAACAGCTGACTGTGGTTTACAGCGGTACACAATAAACAAAAAGTCATGATGTTTTGTGTTTGAGTCAAAGTGTATTGACAATGTGCACATATCTCACATAATTCTGGGATATTCACCGGGAAAAAGCTTTTTTTGATCTCAAGAGTCGGAATTTTGATCCGCACGTATAGAAATTCCAGAATCCGATAAAAGGCACTTTAATATACAGGATGTCAGCCAACCACTTGCAGGTTATGTATGCATATCTATGCCAAGTAAACAAAAATACAAAATATGATTTTTGATGATTTTGTCAATGTTTCGGATTAGCACATCGCTGTCTCATCCCTTTAAATAGGTGAGTTAAAACCCCATAAGGCTAAAATACAAACGAAATATACAAGAAAAAAGAACAGCCAGGAAAAGATGAAAAAATACAATATTTCAATTGGTTATAACACCCCAATCGTTGTCAGATTGGGGGGGGGGGGCATTTGGGGGGGATAGCATCCTTAATCAGTGATTGCTGTTGAATCATAAGAAAAGCATTTATGTGGAAGGGTGCACACACTCCTCTTCATTTATGTCAATATTCAATGAAATCTGTTAAATCTAAATGAACACCTCTTTTCAGATTTTTGAAGCATGGTAAAAAATGTGGGTGAACCATCCTGCTTTGCTCTCCACCAAAAATACTATAAACTTGTCTCATCCCTCCTGGCAAGATGGCAGTCCTGAACATGGCCTTAGATGACCTTGGTCCCCCCCAAATGGACCTTTGAATCACCCCACCCATGAATGACCCTATTGCAACCTTAACCCCAAGTCTCTATAATTGGAATTCCGAAGGAACTGCAAACGAAAAACCTAACGCAGATGGCACACAACATACACATACATACACATATGGAATGCACGCATCAATTCCCCCTACTGCTTTTCAAGCCAGGTGATAAAAAATTGGAAAGATGCATTTTGTAGTCATATGTTGGAGTAAAGAGAATAATGAATCCCTGTATCCCGGTTCCCTCCCTTTCCCGCTGCAGTTTCCATAACTGACCCATCTGACACAGTTTTTTCTGACACACTTCGGTATGAATTCAGAAACCGTAACAGAATAAAAACCTGTGCTTTCTTTCTTCGTCCGTGAAGGGTTCCAAATTATAGGTGGTCAGAAAAAAGTGTGTTAGATGGTTCAGGTTACAGAACTCCCTCGTCCCGGCCGAAATTCAGCACAATGCTATGAGACCACATTACATTAAACCACATTGAAGAAACATTACAAACATCGCCTGTACCAGAGATGTAACAGAGGAGTATCCCATTGTCCTGAAAATCCAAAATTTGAACCGACGGGAAGGCCAATTTTATGTAGGCATCCGGGGCACATCTTTTCTTCTTAGTGTGATTTTAAGGGTATAAGACCTCTTCTTTTTTTTTAAAATAATTGGTACTAAAACTTCGTTTTTTTATGCGTTTTATTATCACTAACATTTTATCTCTGAATGAAAAAAATATTAAAACTTTAAAAAAATAATCTTTTTTTTTACATTTCCAGAGTTTTTTTTTTATGGCCAAAAATCTGGAATTTTCTGAATTTACATCGCTGCTTTAACCTTGAAGAAATTCTTTGATTTAACACAGAAACAACTGTCGCCACAACGAAGGGTGTCTGCTAAGATGTTTCCCAGTCCTGACACACAATGGCGCATTCATAATGTCTGTATGTTGAGAAAACTGAATGATACAGACGGGCCCGATCCCCTCTCAGGATAATATAGTAGTCCCCCCTGCGCCGTGGTGCGTTGGTTAAACCAATAGTTCCAAATACAAACTAATGCTACCATACAAGACTTTGCAGCCTGGAGCTACTGCTACAACAGAAGTGCCGCGAATACTACCGCAACCCCAACTAAATCTTATCAGAAATGCTGTGATAACAGATTTTGACACCTTATTCACAAGAAAGACCACAATTCCCTTGCCCACAAATTCAATACAATTACATTGTCATAACAATTAAAAAACAACAAATCCATCTAAGTAGCAAAAGGGTACTTAATAGACCTGTAGGCCGCACATTACGGTAAACATGCAACGCGCCTTAACAGCCGTGCGGCCGCCCCTTAGTTCGGTCAAGTGAGGGTCAGTTAGCCGGGTCTAGTCAGGGGTTGCGAACCGGTAAAAGTGTATGGTTGCACAGATTCAGCAATATGGCCCCAACCTTACCCTGTAAACAGCACTCGCCTTAAAAGGCTTGCGGTCGCCCCTTAGTTAACGTCAGGTGAGGGGCCAGTTAGCCAGGTCAAGGTCAGGTTTGCGACCGTAAAGGTTAGTGGTTAGGACAAATTCATGCAATAGGCCCAACATTAAGGAAAAACAGGCACGCGCACTTACAGCGTTCGTTCCAGCCCCTTAGTTACCGTCAAGTGAGGGGTCAGTTAGCCGGGGTCCAGGTCAGGGGTTGCGACCGGGTCAAATGTTAGTGGTTAGGCCAAACATTACTGTAAAACAGGCACGCGCCTTACCGCGTGCGGTCGCCCCTTATTTACCGTCAAGGGAGGGGCCAGTTAGCTGGGTCAAGTCAGTGGTTCCTGTGCCCTGTCAAGGTCAGAGTTGTGAACCGGTTAGAGGTCAGGGTTGGGAGTTTGGGACCAAGTCATATTGTGGCCCGAACATGTGCGGGTAGTCTTAGAGCCAATCTTCCCCAAGAAATGACCCGGAGTGAGATAAATGGCAATTTAGGTATTAGCATAGTGACCATTTTTAATAGCTCAAACATTACACACAAAAATGTTTAGAGGATGTACTTAATCCTTTGAGCCCTATGAGAGACTTGAGGCACATAGAGGCTGTATTCTTGAAGGGAGTCCTAACTTTAGACCCAGGTTTAAACCAGGTTTATTCTTAATTAATGCCTTTTTTTCTTTGACATACTCTGAAGGTGTAATTTTCCTCATGACTGGGCCTGTTTAAACCAATCCACAAGGATTTTTTCCTCCTTAGTTTATCACACTTTCAGAGAATGTTTTGAAGCAGAAAAGTTCCACTGAAGAACCCCTAACCTTGGTTTAAACAGAGAATACGGGATATGATCGTATTTTTTTGAAATCGGGCCGATTATGACCTTATCGGTGTCTGATTGGTATCGGCAAATTCTCATTTTTTACCTATTTTCTAAACCGATTAAATAAATAGCAAGAATCCAAATTTGAATTAAAATTGTTCCAAACTGATGGTCAAATCGTGAAATGAATCAAAAACTGAAATAATTCAATTTATTAGTTTTAATTTTTTTAATTTGTGTATTTTTTTCCTAACCTACTATTTTTGCCATTTAGTGAGTTTTCCTAATTGATCTCTACTTTCTGGCGTTTCGGGCTGTTGAAAACAGCCATGATACGCAAAAATACACAGAAAAAACATAAATATTTTAAGTAGAAAAACGAATTTTGAAATTTAAAATCTGTAATCGGTTATACAGATATTAGGGTGATCGGTTTAGACACTAGTTTAAACCCAGGATTAAAGTTAAACCTAGAATACACCAGCGAGAGATTTTTAAAAAGGTTTGAATTTTTTTAAATGTCACAATTATTCATTCTTGTGACAATATTTGGAATCCTCATGAAAAAAATTTCAGTGAGTTGAAACAATCTTAGTCTTAGGTTCAGTAACTTTCAGATGGCCCTCCAAATGACTGCAAGCCATTTGGGAGGCCAATCTCCAAAGCACTGATTGTTTATAACAATCATCCGCTACCATGGTTGAATGGGTAAACATAAAATAAACAGTCAACAAGAGGGTGTTCACATAAGTATATAAGTGATAATATTTGAGAAAAAAAATCTCACATTAAGCACAATCCATTCTTAGGTGCCTTGCAAGTAAATGAAGATTATTAAAATTCAAACATGAATATTAAAATTACCATTTGCATATTTTTTGACTTTCTGGCACCAGGTCACCGATAAATAATACCTCCAACTAACACTGTTCATTGACACAATATCATAACCAAATAATAATCAGAAAAAATGCCATATTAGTCTTGTGGTGTAATTTCCTGCCTCTGCTAAAAGCAAGAGC
Organism: Ophioderma brevispina; assembly: GCA_023653785.1. Taxonomy (NCBI): domain Eukaryota; kingdom Metazoa; phylum Echinodermata; class Ophiuroidea; order Amphilepidida; family Ophiodermatidae; genus Ophioderma; species Ophioderma brevispina. Next base: position 49,952 of record JAMKCH010001386.1, read on the forward strand.
GTAAAAGGCAGCCATGTGGTCTTAAAAATGATTGCTTATTGTGATCCTTGCCAATGTTCTTCACTCCTCAATCAAAAGTCTAGAGGTTTTTAAGGTTTGGGGAGAGAGAGCTAAGGAGCTGGCTGGCTCAGGCTTGATTCAATTACCATGTTTAATCACTTCAGGAGGACGTTTATTCTCCATATCAATGTTGATATTCAATGTGGAAATACTTGTTGTGACATCAAAAGGTATGCGCCAGCAAATAACGAAGATGTGTAAGCCACATTGAAACAGATTAAAAATTGCCATGCTCTAGGACGGGCAACCATGATTTCCTTTTAATCGAGGTCATAAAGTCTTGTCGAAAGCGCAAACAGTTTGAAATATCTTGTACATATAGTCTTTGCAGGCGTAATACTTTTAATCATATGGTTGAAATACTTTTTGACGCCACAAAATATTCGACACTGAATATTCAACATGAGATGTGGACTATAACGGCCTAAAGCCCATGAATACCGTCTCAAGGAGCGTTCTGCTCATGAGCATGCGTAACACTTGAATCTTGAGTCAAATACGGTTTTGCGCACGCCACTCGCTCGCTGCGACTGGCAGTATATCATGGGCTTTAAGCCTGTCAGGGAGTTGGGAAATATTAACGGTTTTGATTTAACTTGTGCTTGAACAGTAACTGGGGGAAATGTTAAGGACTGTCTGGGATACACTGCAGATATTGACTTTCTCCTATTCACCTGTGCAGGAATCCACATGGGATCACGTTGTCCTGTTGTTGTCTTTTGTGAAAAGGTTTTCATTTTGCCTGTAATAAACGGGAGCGCGAAGCGAAGCTCTTAAGACAAACTGCGTATACATATTGACAGTTTATGAAAATCATAGTCTGACAGGTTTTAAAAATAAACAGACCCGCATTTGATCCCCCTTTCGTTCTTCCCATTAACTCCTACGGAGTTATTAATCGACGTTACCCTCCTCGATAGGGATGACCAGGAGAGATTATGCGTTGGACACAGAACCGTGCTGCTGCATCTAAGTGGTGATAATTACGCCCCCCCTCTCTCCATCCTCCTCCTCCCTCTTTCCTCCCGCTCCTCCTCAGGCTTTCGTACATTCTAATCCCTCTTTTAATCCTCGGTACGTCCCAGGTTTATGTTTGTGGAAGTGCCCTTACCCAGTACTTCTCCCCTACCCTCAGCATCCCTCTCCACCCATCTGTGGCTCTCCGTATTGGTTTCCTTGTACCTGAGTACACGTGCACCACTACAACCACTTATAAGAATCAGATCATAGAAATCCTCCTTAGTCCGCATCGGGGTTCCCTTATCGTTATTTACTGTAGGTATACTCCCTCGAAAGGACCCAACCCCACTTTTAACATCTATCGTTAGACTCTGACCGCTCGCCTGACAACGGGGGTTTTGAGGTATAACCCTTGTGTTTGTAGTACTATTGTCTTTATCGATACAGAAGTATAGTCCGGCCGACTGCGTGCGTAATTGTGCGCAGCCGCTACGACTGGTGTCAGAGAAGATTACAACCCACTACGTCGTCCGGCTACAATACTATAATATATATATATTATATCTCTATATATATATATATATATATATTATATATATCTATATATAGATTATCTATATATATAAGATCCAAATTAAAATCTTGAATTGATTTGTCCCTACCATAAACTTTCCGATAACAAAATTGCGTCAAAACGTCACTAGCCTATCCTGTGAAAGAGCCATTCAAATGTTAGCCTTAAACGCTGCCTGATACTTGCCAACATACGGCCTTACGACGAATGCGAATTATATTTTATTAATCCGGATGACCAATGAACGAATCGTTGGCCATGGCATGTACAACCGAAATTGTAATGCACCCTACCGAATTTGAATTAAAACGACGAACCGGTGTGACCATTGACGAATTAGAGGGCACCAGGTTTGAAGTTGTTTGACCAAAGACGAAATCGAGTTGGCAAATGTACAGTTTCGATTTTGGGGGACGAATTTGAACTAAACAATTGTTGAATTGGGATGAACATTGTGCGAAATCGAACGGGAAAACCTATATTTTTAACAATTAATAAAACGATATAGAGATTAAAGAAAAACCAATGGTCCCCAGGTCCTCTAACATTTTCAAGATGTTATCACAGTAGAAATATTCAAGATGGCGTTCAATATAGCATCTAAAAAGTAAATATTGTGAAAAAAAATCAATATTAGGACAAAACCACAAAAGACTGATCAAGGGCTATTTAGAACTCTTGCCAAACAAGATAGCGTTCATAGAAAAAAAGTGCATCATTAAAGTTAGTTTGTACAGAAATAATAATATTAGGCAACGAAAAAGAAAACCCTGTTTTACGGGCGAGCGGACCTTTCGAGTAGGGTCGGTCGGTCGGGCGATTTTTTTCTTTTTTTCTTTTTTTTTCTTTTCTGGAGCTCAAAATTGGCCTAAAATAGCCCCCAAATCTGAAAAATCAGGAGAAAAAATGAACAATTTTTACAAACAAATTTTCTGAAAAATATTGCCAAAATTGATAAATTTGGGCTAAAACAGGCTGATTTTACATGATTTTTGGAAAAACTAAAAAAAGAAAAATCTGCAAAACTGAAAAATCAGGGTCGGTCGGGCCGTAAAACAGGGTTTTTTATTTTCGTCGCCTTAAGGGGAAAATATTTTTTTAGCCTGGTATTTAATAGCCTGCGTTACAGACCTTGCAGCTTGCAATTGTATTATCTCTATTGAGAGATAAACTACCGGTACTATCAGCTAAAGGGACCAACTTGGTAACAAGGTTTGTGAACTTCACTCGAAACTAGTCTGTTTTACAGACCTTGTAACTGTATTACGCTATGGAAAGATAAACTACCAGGTATTATCAGCTAAAGGGACCAACTTGGTAACAAGTTCTGAGTTTCACCCCCCCCCCCCCCATATCCCACGATATCTTAAAACCGAGTCTTTGACAAAGACTAGGTATTTAACCGACCCGACTTATTGTTTTGCTCATAAAATTATAACCAGAATTTAGATTTTAATCGTATGGCTATGGTCCTCCTCTATCCACCATGCAAAATGAGTACCAACTACCAACATGCACAGCATTACGTCAAATGACGTCATAAAGTTTGCATGTCAGAGAAAAAAAATCAATTTACATAGACACACAGTGTAAAAAATCATTTTTTTGATTAAAATGGTTCTGTATTTATTAGTTTTTACTGGTGGTGCTGATTTATTTTTGTTTGAGCGTATCGTCAAATCTTAGCTTGGCTTGTCTTGATGTGTCCAACGCCCAATGGGGCCAGCCAGGCACATCTATGAGATTTTGCCCGATTATGCTCCCGGGACCATAATGGTCCAGGACCATATGGTCCCCCTGCAGCATATAACCAATCTGGAAAAATATTCTCAAATTTGAATGCACATGCTCCAGGAGCATTATGCCAAATATGTTCCTGGGGCAGTATTTGACATATAATATTTCTCGATCTACTGCTCCAGGAGCATATTTGCCGTATGCTCCTAGAGCATTGTTCATTCGAATATGCCCCAGGATCGAGCATATTCAAATATGATTTTCCAGAATATTTATCAAAAGCTCCAGGAGCATAGTCAAACATGCTCATGGAGCTGAGCATATTTAACTATGCTCCAGGAACATGCTCAAGGACCTTATGGACCGTATGGTCCTGGACCATAATGCACCTGGAACATAATTTGGGGTTAAAATAGAAGCCAACATATCAGATCTATCTCTTCAGATCTATCTCTCTGAGCTTCTCTATGCCGGTTGCCGGACGTTTTCTATGAAATTTTGGCCCAAAATTATGCTCCAGGACCATATGGTCCAGGACCATTGGTCCTGGAGCATATTAATATAGTCCTAGCTGGAGCATAAATCTGAAAAATATTCCAAGTCAAATATGGTCCAGCACCATATTTGCCATATGGTCCTGGATAAGAATATGTCCAGGAGCATTTGAATATCCTCCTGGAGCATTAATTGAATACAGATATTGGTCCAGAGCTATGGCAAATAGGCTCCTGGAGCCGGTGGAAAATATTTGCCATATGGTCCTGGAGCATGTGCATGAAATTGGACTTGAATATATTCTCCATTACTTATCTCCAGGCCCGTACGGTCCTGCCCAGCATAATGGTCCTGGAGATTATTTCCTTTCCTTCCTCCGCTTTTTGGAGACTGCTAAGTTGCAGGGGCCGACTGGCCGGCCAGCAATTAGCTGGTCTCCAAAAGCGGAGGAATTCAACACAGCAATAAAAAATGAAACACAGCAATGGCGGGCGAAGTGGAGACGGCTACGTATTCTGACGGTGAGTTGATTCGCCCTTATTTATACAAGGATAGAACAACGGAAGACGTGACTGCCAATACCACAGATTTGTTTGATAATGGTGGAAATATTTGTTGATGAGTACACAAAAAAACCCTCATGCAGTAGTTCCGTGCTAGCTTCTCAGAGAAATTTAATTAATTGGTGTAATACACCTTCGTTTCCCTGTATTAGGTTGCCTTACCTGACGATTTGGCACTTTGCTTTTCATTTCTTTTGTTAGGAAAATATAATTTTTTTAAAATCTTTCAAATAGATGATTTTAAATCACTTAAGTGAAAGATTAGGTGCAACATAAAGAAATAGATGAGAATTAAGATAATATGTCACTGACTTACCCCAAAAAAGATATTTTACTTGGCTTACCAAAATGGTGATTTTCCACAAGTTGAAAGTGAGCCCCAATGCCTCACCACATTGCGTTGGTTTGTCGGTTCAAATTCAGCCAGACAATGAAGAAGGTTTCAATACCATTTTGCCACCAATAGAGCTAAATAGTGTATTTGTGTACCTCTAATGTTGCCCCGCGCCTTAATTCTCATCCTGCTTGGACAGTCAGACAGTGCTGGACAATCATGAGGTTGCCAGTTTGAAATTTATTGCCCAGATGCACATTATTTTTGATGGCTAATATTTTGTAATAAGATAGGGAATACGAATACTGTTTGTAACAGGGAATAAATTGCTCACTAACATTATGGTCCGATCAGTACCCTTTAACCGAAGCCGATTTTCAATAACGGGAACAATGGACCAACTCAGTGCTCTTCAAAATTCCTTTTAGAAACGTACTTACAGTTTCCCTAAACTCTCCAGCGACGTAGTGCAGGCACAAAGCAGTTCTATGAATAGTAACTATGTGGAATTTTTAGGGTACAAACATGGCGAAAATGCACGAAATACTTACCCAATGTACCGACACTCGGCTGCAGTCCGACGTTATCAATGTGGGTTGCTGCTGCTTTTTTTCGTTTACCATCCGGGATTTTGCTGTCAAAATTTTGCATTTGAATGTTGAGCATATTATATGCAAATCGTATTGTTTTTACATCCAGAGATCCAGCACGTTGGCACAGTGAAGTGGCGTTTGCTACCCGGCGCCGCCATTGGTAATACATTTTTTTTTTTCAAAACAGAAATTTGAACAATTAGAGTACACATTATTCTAAAATTCTTTAAGAGTCTTAATGTAAGACTCAATTAATGAAAATCTTTACTATAAAATTCACACGCTCTAGTGTACATTCAAATGATTTTAACACACGTCTGAGCTGACTGCTAAACCTGTGAGGTCATGTCTAGCACAGCGAGTTGATTGGTGACCGGTTCATCATGATGTCCCTGGCTGTGTCGTCTGCATATTCGCGATCACCTAAGCTCCAAAACGAGCATGTTGAACGAACGTGAAAAACGGGGATCGGCGGCCTTTCGCAGCCGATACACCATATGACCTGATCTCTCCACAGGTCAGTGGCTAATGGAGCGTCTGTTTATAGAAACCCTCGTGAGATGTAAACACATGGCCGCTGCTGCCTATAGAATCCTGGTAAAGCGGATGAAATTTGCCGAGTTTTTCCTTCAAACGTGAGTAATCAGGCATTGATATTACAGACCCCAAAATGCCTTATTAACATTAATCCCTGTAGTACTTGCTCCATGGGGCATATGTGTGACAAAACGTCTGCATGCATTATTGCTTCTGGAATGTACATAAGCTTTTCCGCCGGGATCCCATATGGGCCCGCACCCCAAGGTATAACCCTATGGGATCATTAGGGTTGCGGTAACCGAAAACTACTATCGTGGACAGCAGTCGCAGCAGGGGTGTGGTGGGGGAATATAGGGCCCTTGCACAGAGCTAAATTATGTTTGAATGACTTTTTGTTTGTCCTCCAGATCAACCAAGCATGATAAGAATACAATACATGCATCCTGGTTCCACTGAACATTTCAAGCATGTCGCAGTGATTCCTTTTGTATTCTCTGCATGCTTGGGTTGAGACTGGAGGCAGGTCTGGCCAAGATAACCTATTGACCGCCGTGCAAGCGCCCTATAGGGTGGCAGAGTAAGATAGATTCCCATTTGCCCCCAATGTGTCCTTGCTTCCCCCAGTTACCTCAGTTAGAATTTTCAAACAATTCATTCATTACTAGGTCATAATTATAGCTATCAAAAGATAAAAGGCAAGACCTGAATGAAAGGTTCCTCTATCATAATATACACCACAATAAAAAATGATTTTAATTTGATTCCTTCAAAAGTCGCCCTGGCCGCCCGGAAAAAAATCACATCGTAAGTGCCATCAGTCTATTTTTGTTCGTGCCAGTAGTCTCGCGATGTGATTGCTAATAGAGACACCACCCTAACAGCAATGGCAATCTGGCGGCACGTTTGAGGTTTGTGTAAACTCGCTTTTTGGATTGGACAATCTGTACAACACACGCCCCGTGATTATTACACTCCGATTGGGATAATGGGACAGCACCAACCGTCACAATCGCTCATTTTCTCGGAACCCGAAGCATTGCTTGCTGCAGCGCTATTTGCCGTGTGTTATGCATTGACATTTTAAGCAATTGGCATTGCTAATACCGTGATTTCCGTGCACGTTTAAAAAAACCCGCAAAGTCTTAACATGGTTGTAAGTTTAAGCCTACATGTACAGATTACGTTTCGATGATGGCGAAATTAAATATTACTATAACAATATGAATGATGAATATGACGTTTGTTAAAGGTAACTGTGCTTAGACTTGTTATTACATTGTGTCGGTCCAACTCGGCGGTGTCAAAGCACGTCCATCAAAGAAATCAACAGTACTCGGGCAGATTTCAATGGTTGTTAAAATCAGTTCAACATTAATTTAGTTTTATATAATTTTGCTTACCTCACCAGCTTCTCGTGTTTAGCAATTAGTGGTAGTTCGATTATCTGCCAAGAAATGAACACCAGTCTGTGAAACCAAGGTCTCCACTGCACTGCCCGGCTTGTGTTTCACAACCTCTATGTTCTATCTCCGCTTGCCGAACAACAGTGGGCTTAAAATTAGAGCTTGCTTTTTTTATTACCCTAATGCACTTATTATTTTACCAAGGATGAACACAACAGACTTGTCATCTCTTTAGTGCCGACTTTAAAAAAGTTGTGGGTCGGCGCGTATTTTTCTGCGCGCAAGTAACAACCCCCTAGATTTACGCAACGCTAATTTTTCTCTTTCTGCGTTCAATAAAACAAATCGCCTCTCGCGCAGAAACGCAACCTAGCGCGAACCCTGACTCGTCACATCATCAATCATCATCATGACCATCGCCATCATCATCATCAAAACCCTAAATGCAGAAAAAACAGAAAACTAATTTAATCTGTTTAAGTAATCTGAAATGAGACTGTAAAAACTGAAAAAGCTTGAGTACTAAAAAAATTTAAGGAAAAATACTTTTGAAATAATATATTATAACACCCTCTTCTAATTGGACCCCTTTTATTTAAACGCCAGACCCCCCCCCCCCAGCTAACAGGCATACAAAAATCTAAGACAGTTTATTTCCTTCCTTAATTCCACTTTTAGCGTAATGTTACAATTAGGCAACACCCCAGGATTTCCCCCGCTTCCATCTCGTGCAATGATGGGCCGACTGCCGACTGAAAAGTCCAATTGGAGCTGCCAAAGTCTCACATCACACCAATTCATTTTTTTGTTTGTTCATTCACCTGTTCCTTCATCGAACTGCACACATTCGGGCATATAACGGTAAAATAATTCTAAATTTTCATCATCACACGGTTGGGTGTCCAGATTTTGTCGAATGACCGGGGAAAGTTTATGAAAACGGGGTATAGAATTGATCATGTTAAGATACGGGGATAAAATTGTAATGGCCGCCACAAAAACATCCGAGTAGCTATGTGACGTTTATAGCGAAATAGCGCCGCCACAGATAAATTCCAAGGTTGCTATCTTTTGTTTGTCCTGTGTTACATCTTGTTTATGTGAGGCATACCCGACTGTCCCTGCTTTACTCAAAATGAATAGAACAAATAGAGTACATTTTATGAACGTACCATGTAAGCTCGTTCACGTACGTTCGGCGACGGCGTTTGCCCGTCGTCCCGTACTACTAGTACCTTCCTACCAACGCTACGTAACGGGAGTGACTGAAAAAGGCCTGGGTGAGGCGCAGGCGGCTCCGATTCGGAATTAGCACACGATTCTCTTGTCTGCTTCTTCACAGTGGTGGCGACTTTTTTTGGTCCTTTTCATTTTTCAACTTGGATTTTATCATTTCATGTTTTTTACTATAGGCCGCCCTGTGTCTAGGCAAGATGCCTCCTAACCTATCTATATTCGTAGTTGTGAAATGGGCCGGGCCGCACATTTTTGTGTCTGATCCCATATCCTTATTATTTATGTGCTGGAATACTCCCAACCTAGCTTCACCGTGACGCACAATCTTCTTGCTTTAAATTGAGGTGTTGATGTTAGGTCGCAGATTCACTTGGTCATTGAAAAATTGAACGATGAAAAAGGGAAAGTCGCCCAGTCAAACTTAATTCTCGCGGCCGGCGGCCATTTATTTTGTACCACAACGGGTGACGGGCTGGTCCCCAGAATTAACTGCGGTGTGGCAATTCTGCCGTAATAATGCAAGCGGCCTTTTAAAAGACACAATGATAAACGCGAAGGCCAGATGCATGTATAAATGCATGACCGGAAATCGGGTAATGGCGTATCTCAGCAAATCCATAATCAGTACACAAAACCAGCCTTTAGTGAAAATCTGTACCTTTTGATGTAGTCCTAATTTGTTATATTATAATAGACGCACGTGGTTTTCCTCGACTGATTTCATTCATGGATAAAATCTGATTATTTTGAAATGGTGATTTCTAAACCTTGACAAAATCCGAATTTAAACATAGCGGTCGCCCAGCAGTCCCCCCCTGGATTGTTCCCGGTTTTAAATTAGTTTAAGCAAATGGGCACGAGCACGCTATTTCGCTGATTACCAATAAATTAACGAACAATACACCCGGAAGGGGAGACGACTGTGTTTAGCCATTAATTTTTTTCAAATTTTCGTCCTTTGTGTGGTCCCTTTTAGGGCCAACATTTCACGGAGGTAAGCATGAGCTGTGCACCGTTGTATTTTTAAAATCGAGCTAGTAGGGATGCTAAGAACATCAAAGTTTGCATACATGTATAGGCACGTATTTCGTGGTCATAGAGGACTGTAAGTACACCAAAATTCTTTCTTTCTTGACTTTTTGGCACAGTGGAGCCCGTTTTTTTAAGGACTGCCGCGCTGGTTTGTAGGAGAATATTAGGGGCTATCGTAATGGAAAACGCCAAGAGCACCTCGGGGCTAGTAACCCATGTTTAACTTCCAGCATCGTACGTAGGGTTCTAGTAAACCATTGCCATTGGCATGTAAAACCTAAGGAACTCGACTTCTAACTGTGGATGAACTTTTTCATATCATGTACTCGCCATCACGGTAGACAGTAGTTCCAACCTCAAAGTTGGCGAATTCCCCCCCTAATAGTGCAAATTCGCCAAATACGGCGAATTTGTCTTCTCCCCATATCGCGCAGAAACGCAACCTAGCTCGAACCCTGACTCGTCATCATCATCAATCATCATCATGACCATCTCCATCCCCATCATCATCAAACCCATAAATGCATAAAAACCAAACTATTTAATCTGTTTAGTACTCTGAACTGAGACGGTAAACTGAAAAAAGCTTGAGTACTACAAAAAGTTAAGGAAAATAATTTTGAAAATAATATATTAACACCTTTTGCTAATTGTGCACCCCTTTATTTAAACGCCAGACCCCCCCCCCCCCAGCTAACATGCCTACAAAAATCTAAGACCAGTTATTTCCTTAATTCCACTTTTAGCTTAATGCACAATTAGGCAACACCCGCATGGATTTCCCCGCTTCCATCTCGCCAATGTGCCGACTGCCGACGGTAAAAGTGCAATTGGAGCTGCCACAAGTCCACCAGATTTCACCTGTTCCTTACCCTCGAAACGGTCACAAATTCGTCATATAACGGTAAAAAAATTCAAATTTTCACCGGTTGGTTGTCAGATTTTGTCGAATGACCGTGAAAGTTTATGAAAAACGGGGTATAGAATTGATACATGAGTAATGATACGGTATAAAATTGTAATGGCCGCCACAACATCCGAGTAGCCTTGTGACTTCTATAGCGAAAATAGCGCCGCACAGATCATAATTCCAAGGTTGCTATCTTTTGTCAGTGTTGACATCTTGTTATGTGAAGCATACCCTGTCCCTGCTTTACTCAAAATGAATAAAGAACAAATATAGTACATATTTATGAAACGTACATGTAAGCTCTGTTTCACGTAGCGTTGGCGACGGCCGTTCACGTCGTCCTTACTACTAGTACTCCTCCAGACGCTACTTACGGGAGGGGTACTGAAAAAGCCGGGGTGAGTGCGCAGGCGGATCCGATCGGAATTAGCACGATTCACTTCCTTCTTCACAGTGGTGGCGACTTTTGTTGGTCCTTTATCATTTTTCACTTGGATTTTTATCATTTTCATTTTTTACTATAGGCCGCCCTGTTCGCGCAAGATTCTCCTACCTATCTAGATCGTTGGTGTGAAATGGGCCGGGGCCGACACATTTTTGTGTCTGATCCTCGCATTATTATTATGTGCTGTAATACTCACAACCTAGCTTACCGTGACCACACTCTTCTTAGCTTAATGTGAGGTTTGGATGTGGTCGCAGAATCCCGTGGTCAATTGAAAATTGACGAATTTAAAAAGTGAAAGTCGCTCAGTCAAACTTAATTTCTCGCGGCCGTCGGCCTTTATTTTGTAACACGGGTGACGGGCTTTCTCCACAAATAACGGTGGTTTGGCAATCATGCCTTATAAATGCAAGCGGCCTATGTAAAAGACCCAATTATAAGAAAAGCTACGGCCAGATGCATTATAATGCATGACGAATCGGGCTAATGCGTAATAAAGGCAAATCCTAATCATACACAACAGACTTATTGAAATCTTACCTTTGATGTAGTCCTAAATTTTTATTTATATTATACGCACGTGGTTTCTCGACTGATTTTCCTTCATGGATAAATCTGGATTATTTTGAATGGTGATTCTTCACCAACAAAATCCGAATTTAAACATAGCGGTCGCCCAGCACGTCCCTCCCCCTGATTGTTCCCGGTTTATTATTTTACAATGGGCACGAGCACTTTTAATTTTCGCTGATTACCATAAATTACGAACATACACCCGGAAGGGGGAGACGACTGTGTTTAGCCATTAATTTGTTCAAATTTCGGTCACTTTGTGTGCCCTTTTAGGGCCAACATTTCGCGGATGTAAGCATGAGCTGTGCACCGTTTGTATTTTTAAAATCGAGCTAGTAGGGATGCAAGACATCAATTTTCATGACATTTATATGCACGGATTTCGTGTCATAGAGGACGGTAAGTATACCAAATTCTTGACTTTTTGGCACAGTGGAGCCCGTTTTTTAATGAACTGCCGCTCTTGCTTTGGTAGTGAGATAGTAGGGGCTATCGTAATGGAAAAAGCCAGAGCACCTCGGGCTAGTACCATGTTAACTTCACATCGTACGTAGGGTTCTAGTAAACATTGCCATTGGCATGGTAAAACTAAGGAACTTCGACTTCTACTGTGATGAACGTTTTCATATCAATGTACTCGCATCACGGTAGACAGTAGTTCCAACCTCAAAGTTGGCGAATTCCCCTAATAGTGCAAATTCGCCAAATACGGCGAATTTGTCTTCTCCCCATAGACTTAGTGAGAAAATCGGCAAATAGTGCGAAGCATTTTCTTCTATCCTCCGTCCTCGCAATTAACGATAGGTCCTTGCAATTGAAAACCAGCAAAAATGAATTCAGCGGGTCAAAACTCCCAAGCTACCGAAGGAAAAAAATTCACCATGGTGGTGAAATAAATTATAACATTGAAATTGCATTTGTGTGTATCATTTCAATTATAATTTTGTGTTCAAACTTGAAATAATAACCCTGGATGATATCTAGTCCTGATGATCATGACTAGATAGTCTTTAACTTTTGTATGTTGTTGTTATCGTTGACTATCTAGTCATGACTGGTTCATGCAGAAGAAAGAGCTTTTAGTGAAAGCAAAATTCAAGGTGGTATTGTGCCCAAAATATAATGCTGCACTGGATATACACCCACATAATATATTAGTCACTAGCCTTACCTTAAAAATTGCATTGTTTTACAAAATGATGCTAAGATCTACAAGGTAAAATTTATCAAAATTTGCGGAGCTCCAAATCTTCAGTACTTTGTGATGGTCCTCCATGTTGTATCGATAGACAAATCGCTGTCAATATCGTAATTCAAACTGTTCGGTGCGGTCACTTTACGGCGGTGCGGAAAGTATTTACCACATGGGACTTATCCACGGTGTAGTCTGTGTCACAAACTGCAAATTTTGGGACAGTCGCCCCCTGAAGAATGTGTGTAAATAAAAATTAATATCTCGGAAAAACGAAGAGGTTCTATAAATATTTTTGCATCAGAGTTTCAGAAATGTTGTTCTCTTACGAGAACATCCCTCAACTGGGTCTGAACCTTTAGAACCTTTTGAGAAAATTGAACATTTCTATCGGTAGTTTGTTACACACAATCTCTATGGATCACTTTTCCACGGTGCTGCGTCACTAGGCTAACTATTCACGCTTATACTTTCCGCACCGCCGTAGGTCCACTTGGAGTCGACTTGGGCTGAGCGGTGCACGCGGCGGGTGAATTTTGGCCACATTTCAGGTGATGCTTTCCATTGTGCTGCTCTCACATTAAAATTAGAACACGCCTTGTATGCGCCCGATTTCTCCTATACTACAGTCAAATTTGGCCAGGGCCGTACGCAGGATTTATTTTGGGGGGTGCGGGACTTCGAAAAAGTGGACTTTTTTCTCGAAAAAAGACTTTTTTGGTAAAAGTGGACCTAACCCCCTAAAATAGTCCTTTTTTGGACTTTTTGAACATTTTATCATCAAAAAGTGGACTTTTGTTTCAAAATGTTGCCAAAATTTGGACCTTTTTATCAAAAAATTCAGCAAAAAGTGAACCTTTTGCCCCTTTTGTGGAATTTGGGGGGGTGCGAACGCACCCCCCGCACCCCCCCCCTGCGTACGGGCCTGAATTTGGCACATTTTGGCACATCAATCAATTGGCACATTGATCATCGATCAATCAAGTTCTGAACCAGTGTCTGCACTGCAAACTTCACAATCGATAATCATTAGTAAAATGGAGGTGAAACCCTGAGACTTGCAAAGTGACTATTTCAAAATAAACTTCTTTTGAAAAAACATTATTAATCCGATGTTACAACACTTTACGCATTACGAAAGCCAAGATACCCAGCAACACAAAAGGTGAGGAACTAAGCGTCTAAAACGATTTAATGTGCACCAAATGACGCAGTTTGTGGTTATACAGTCGTTCTACACACACGTTGGCTTATACGGCGTGTAAAGGCTATTAAATAACCCCTGGGACTTCGAGGCAGTGAAATGATAACGTCCAAATGTGAAAAGATAACACTGCCTGAGGGCACAGTTACTGGGACTAGGATGATATATATCTTGCTTTTGTTTTTTATGTATGTTTTTTAGTGCTTGATATGTTAATAAATATTGTTCAGAAATACCACACTTGAGAAAGAAAAAATATATTTACACCAGCTTATGTGGCAATCAATGGAGGGTCTGTGAGTACCTGCCCCCAATACGGCGATTTCGCACTATTGGGGGAATTCGCCCATTTTGAGGTTGGTACTATGGGTGTACTCGCATCACACGTAGAAGCACTTCTGTATACACCTGTAGCAGTGTATTTGAATAGGCCCCGAAGAAAAAAAGATTCGCAATCATTCAGAGCTTATAAAAATTGTTTCATGATATCCTCACTTGTAAATTTGTGCACACACACACTTACCCGAGGTCTTTTATCGTAATAGTTGCTTAAAATTCATAATTAGTAGTTCCAACAAAATTCAGGGGAAAATATTTGCAATATATAGAGTAATTCCAAACATGTCACCATGCCGTCACGATTGTGAATGAATCCGTGTGCAAATTCCTTTTAAAATTTTGTATAGCTGTTTTTGACAATTTTATCATAAATGGAATGCTTTTATATACTTGGCATTGTAAAAAATGCTATACAAGCAAAAATTTGTTGCTCACTGTTGCTGATTTATTAATAATAAGTACATTAGCAACAACTCGGAGTGAGTAATTTTATCCAAGTTGTATTATGAATTTAGTAAGTCCGCTGCTACACTCACCTTTTGAAATACAATGTTCTGCAAACCTAAAATAGAGCGATCCGTAACAAAAATGTCATTCTGATTAAAGAATCTGATTTGCTTGTATATTTAGGGTTGCATTGCGAACTAGTAGGGTTCCAAATGAAGAAGAAAATCAGAATTTACTTTTGCAAATGTCTGTGTTGACTTTGTTATAGTTTGAGTAATAATTTCTTGGCCCTGGTATACGCACGTGTTGCTTGTTGCATGAGCTGCGTCTACATGCAACCCAGTGGTGCGTCAATTTGACGGGGAAGCGGGCGTACAATGTACTTAGTAACTTGGCCAAGAAGTTATTGCTCTATCTATAGCAGGACTGATCCATATTGGTTCCTAGCAGCTTATATTATGTTGAATTGTTGTTTACGGAGGTAACAACCTGAATTTTAAATATTTTTAAATAAAATCAACATAAACTTTGCAATTTCGTTTTAAAAACTAATATGAAACTATTTCCGTTGTGGTTGTGTAACCTCTATCACAACCTCCATAAACAATAATTATCGTGTTTACTGCGAACCTCTGCGAGAGACTGCACAAATAATTTGAGCCCGGTGGCAAGCGTTATTTTGGTGGCTGCTGATCGGCGCAAAATTCAACATAATATAAGCTGCTAGGTACATGGATCGAATCATGGGTTCCTACTGTCACCCATGGAAGACAGGGTATTGAAAAAGCACAAAACACTCTTGTCCACATGGCCCGTAAGTTGGTTTGTTTACATGCTGCAATTGTCTAAAAAATAGTAAATATGAGTGACACTTAACCTAATCATATTTAGTTGTGACTACTTGTCCAAATTGTCACATAAAGTACATGTCAATACCGATTACACTTGCTCAAAGGGGTTTTGTGCATTGTAAATATCATGATACATCACATAAACAAGCAGCACTACCAATCATGCCCATTGTTGAGGGTTGTTGATAAAGCTATTCATAAGGTGTGAAATGGCGTGCCTGAGTGACCATCTTTACAGTCTTTGTATTCGAATGGTGCTACTCCTGTCAAATGCAAGTAAACAGTAAAATGATGTCAACAAAACATGCTGCTATGCAATCCTATGTCCGTCCTTGTGTGTCTGAGGGTTTGTTCCCAAATCTACATGCATATACATGTAGCAATGTACTTGAAATTAGCAATTTTATCCAAAGTAGAATTGGAGGAATTGGATTACAATTTATGTACTGTTACAAGTATTCTTGTGTTAGACCTGGATTCACACGTTTTTCATTCACACACAAATTTCTTCACATTATTTCAAATATTTCCAATTCAGTTCAAGATGTGTATGACTACTTTCGTGCGGTTCTCAAAGCAGATGAAAGAAGTGAAAGAGCACTGCAACTGACAAAAGATGCTGCTGAGCTCAACCCTGCCAACTACACAGTCTGGTAAGTGGAGAGTTGGTTTTAATAAAACCCTAATGGACTATTCTAGGTAATTTACTGAGCAGCACAAAGAAGCATAAAATTCATGTCACTAATCGGCTAATTCATGTCACTAATCACAAATCAGCATTTTGCTGCTTTGTACTGTTTGGTCTTGAGAACAACCAAAAGTTATTTGGTTATAATTGTAATCAATGTTTAATTTAATCTCAAATCGCTGCCTGTAGGCCAAATTGCTAGAGACTAACTTAAGAATTACTAGACAGAAACAATGAAACATGGAGGCAGCAGCTTAAACAGCGCCATATTGCAACATTCAAACACACTACACGAAACACACACCTGATGGGAAGTGCAAGCTTTCATGGCTCCTTTGCCCATTCAAATGAACCATGGAGAAAGTGGTATTCAGGTTTTAATCAATATTTGTTATACAAATTAAATCCCAAATTGAGTTCTCAAATTAAATCCAGCAAGTGGTCGCACTGAGATTCGAAACGAGGACCCTTTGCTCCAGAGGTAAACTTGCTAACCGCTAGACCACGCCACTTTCTATTAATATTTTTATTCATCACTTTATTCATAATCACTTCATAATCACTTTATTCATAATCTAAAACATACAAACAAGGGATAAAAATGTACAATTATAAAAAGTCCAGGACTGCGCCCCAGAAGGTGGAAGCATGCAAGACTTCTGGACAAAAAGCAACATAGACGAACAAATAAAAACAGATATTTATACTATTATTAGTGCTTGGTATACATGTAATTTTCCCTTCTAATTGATCCAAAATTATATTTGATACTTGAAATTCCACATTTTGTGTAAAATCAGGAAGATGCACCGCTCTCTTGTGAAACATGCCACAAAGTAACTTTTCAAAAATGGTCTTATTTGTTTGACTTGCAATGTATGAATACAGAAACATTTTAAAACAAAATTCATAAGAATGAGGTGTAGTGACACAATTTCCTGGATTTGGTAATAAATTAGTCCTAAGAGATGACGTTTACACCCTTGGCATAATTACATAAATTCTAACACCCACTTCATATCATAAAAAGGGTGAAAGGGTACAAGGTACTATATTTATCTCACTGCTTTTGGACCCCATGAAAATTGTCTTTTGTATTTTTAGAACAATTTTGATAATTAACTTTGAGGACATGCAAGAGCTATTACTTCTGTAAAAATAAGAAAAATCATATTTGCCCAGAATGAAATTTTTAAAAATTTGCACAGAATATAGGTAGTAGAGTAACTAATCCATATCAGTTATAAGAACTGTGTCCCTATTGAATTTTGGTTTTATTCTGGTTTTGTCATAGTGAAGGCCGCACGACACCAAATCTCTCCACATTTTGTGTAATGGTGGGTAGTTCCGGTAAAAACATAAGATCGACTGTAAGCAAATTGGAGTGACATGGTACGAAGATACATGTATATATCGTTGATATGAAAATGAACAGGGTACAGGTGTGCGTCCACCAGGTAAAAAAAAATCGACCCATGTTTATAGTGACCAAATTGTACAAAAATATGACTCATTTATATAGTTGATTCCAAAATCTCGACCCATTTATATAGTTGGCTTTGAAATTTTGCACCATTTCATAGTAATCTTAGCAAAATCGGCCCATTTTCATAGTAACTTATTCCGAAAATCAGAAACATTGACCATTTTCATTGTGATTTTACCGAAAATCGGATGAATCAACCCATTTTCATAGTAAATTGCAACCAAAAATTGAAAAAAAACAACATTTATATATATAGTAGCAATGACCTCAAAAGCGACCCATCTATATAGTAGTATGGTGAGAAAAAATGTGAAAATGTGACCCATATCGGCGGCACATATGTACCTACCCTTTTCCACTGAGTAATCCCCCCCCCCCCGGACTGTGGACTTTCAAACGATGTATACCCTCCGTAACATGCAGCCTGGAGACTTCAAATTGAACAAATATATCAGCAGCTAGTCTTTTCATGTGAAATAGTTTTGTTCTTTCTTTGTTTTTGAAATACTTTATAAAGTCCCTCAGATTGGCCATCAAACGCAAAAGCTTAACCTGCACCTTGACAAATTTTAATTAGCAGGGACAATTGTAATAAATACTTGTAAAATGCTCTTCAACAACAGGAATTACATTGAAGCAGGGGTGGCACAAGGGTAGAAGGGGGGGTGAAACATCAAAAGATTAACACATAGGTTAAAACCCCCCTAATTTTCATGCAATTTATTGCTTAAAACCTGTGTTTCCTGAATTTTGAAACTCTCGGGGGGTGGGGGGGGGGCACCGCCCCCTGCATTGAAGTAGTACTTACAGATTAAATTGGAAGTTTATGTCACTCTCTAGCAGAAAGCATACACCTTGATTTGAAGTGATTAAATGTGGTATAATTTTGTTTCTCTTTTGCAAGGCATTACAGACAAATCCTTTTACAGGCTCTTAACAAAGACCTATGGGAAGAGATGCAATATATTCAACAAGTCATAGAGGATAATCCGAAAAATTATCAAGTGTGGTAAGTACTTAACACAATTTCTATTCAAACTTCAGTCTACTCTGGGTCTAATGAGAACCTGATGTAAGTGTTTTATTAGGCCAAGAAAAAAAAAGTTTGTCTCAGAAGACCGCGCGCATTACAATGTATGTTTAAAATTGGTTTTTGACCGCATAAGTTTTTTTTTTTTTGGTTTTACTCAACTTTAAATTTTTTTTGTAGAAAATTTAGAAAAAGAATTTGGCCGCGAAGCTGCCGAAAAATTGAAAAAAGTGGGCCAAAAATGCATTAAAAAAAGAAAAACCGCATTTCGCATTAATTAAATTAGCATTTTTCTAAAAAACAAAAAAAAAACACCGCATTTTGCATTAGCATTTTTCACATTTCTTCTGAGACAAACTTGGTTTTTTTTGGCCTTATCAAACAAGGCTAAATCCATACACTACATGTATGTATTTAAATGAATTTTCCCATTATGGGACATGAGTCTGTAATGATATTTTGGCTCATAACCCAAAATTCCCAAAGCCTAACACCTATTGTAATGTCAAATTGTGTAAGCAATATACATTTTGCCTGGCACTTAAAACTTGTCAGCAGATGGGACTTATGTCAAGGTTTAAAGTTAACAAGCGAACCAGAAGAAAATTAATTTACCTTCCCATTTTTGGTCCCCCGCCAACTTTTGTTGGCGAAGGGGGACTATAGAAATGCTCTTCGTCCGTGTGTGTGTGTGTGTGTGTGTCCCACGCGATATCTTGGATCTAAGCAAGCGTGGGTGTCCATCTTCGCAACATAGATGTATCTCAAGTACGCGTTGGCCTGGATCTGAAATGGGTCATGTGTCATGGGTCAAAGGTCAAATATGGTAAAAAATAGGGTTAAATTGCTACAAACCTTGTAAACACGCTATCTTTTTATCCAAGCAAATATGGGTGTCCATCTTCGCACCATATATGTCACTCAAGTAGGCGGCGGATGAGTTCGGAGATGGGTCATGTGGCTTGGGTCAAAGGTCAAATGTGGTCAAAAATGGGTTAAATTGCTTTAAACCTTGTCAATTGTTGTAGGATGATGAAACTTGGTGGGTGTGGTCCATATTTGGTGCCAACAATTTTGAAGGTCATTTCAAGGTCATGTGGGGTCATTCAAGGTCAAATCACTAAACAAGTGGTAGGATGATGAAACTTGGTGGGTGCAGTCAACATTCAGTGCCAAAAATTTTTAAGGTCATTTCAAGGTCGTGCGGGGTCATCCAAGGTCAAATCACTAAACACGGTTGTATGGCCATGAAACCTGGTGGGTATAGTCAGCATTTGATGCCAATTTTTTCAAGGTCATTTCTGGGTCATCTGAAGTCAGGGCAAATGGTTGTATGGTCATGAAACTAGGTGGGTGTGGTCAACATTCAGCACCCGAAATTTTGAAGGTCATTTCAAGGTCATGTGGGGTCATCCATGGCCAGTGGTTGTATGGTCATGGGTGTAGTCAACATATGATACCAAAAATTGTCAAGGTCATTTCAAGGTCATCTGGGGTCATCCAATGTCAAAGAAGGTCATATCACTACAAGTAGTTGTATGGTCATGAAACTTTGTGGGTGTGGTAAACATTTAGTTCTGGCCCATTCCATGTCAACATTCGAGATGTGCACCGCGGCACGTTGTGGATTTTTTTGGCTTTAAGTGTGGTGATAGACATTGATGAGATATGAAAATCCTGAAATTTTGAGCATCATAGTCCATTTCGTTTTCCCGCTAGAGCAATTGGCAATTTAGGGGGGTCACCATCAAAAGTGCCGCCCAATGTGAAAGGCTATGTTGAGAGGGTCACAGATTAGTAATGGAGCCCTCCACAACTTTGAAAATCACTATCTATGGGTAATATTTGGTGTAGAATTCAAATCTGGCATCAGGGAGTTCATAGCGTGTTTACTTTTAGAGTTAATGAGGCCTAAATATGCACCTTTGTTCATTCGGGGCCAAGTCTGGGGGGTCATAACTCCAAAAGTAAAAACTTTTATCGTCCATCTTTTGGTCAATCAGAGTTATATAGTAGAACTTTAAACCAATACAATTATGAAAGCATTAGAAAAGTAATAAGTGAGGTACAGCCCCTTGAAAATGGTAATTGTACTTTTTTGACACATTTTGACCCCCCTAAAAACCAATGTTGCCATTCAACACCACCCCTCTACTTCAGATATGTTGAAGATATATCATTAAACAACCTTCCTTAAAAGAACTAGCTTGGTGTCTTTATTTTTTCACAAGAAAATACACACTCAAAGTTAACACACAAAGGTATATGTGACCCAGAGGTCATTGTACATGCACAGTGTATATCACCATATACATTCTATGGGGATATCAGCAAAAGTGTCTTGTGCTGAAAACAATGAAGACATCAAGACACCAAGCTGGTTCTTTCAAGAATAGTTCTTTGATGATGTATCTTCAACATATCTGAAGTAGAGGGGTGATGTCGTAGGTCAACATTGATTTCAGGGGGGGGCCAATATATGGCAAAATGCAAAATTATGATTTTTCAATAGGCTGTAACTTACTTACAACTTACCTAATGTGCTTTATTATTGTACTGGTAGAAATTCCTCCAGTGTGACTCGGATTATCAAGAAAATGAACATTAAAAATATTGTTACTTACGGAGTTCTGACCCCCCAAACTTGGTCCCAGATGAAAGATATTGCATTTTTATACCCAAATAACTTTAAAAGTAAAGAAGCTATCACATTTTTTATGCCAGATTTGAATTCTACACCAAAAGAAATCCCCAGATAGTGAGTTTCAAAGTTGGGGAGGGTTCCATTACAAGGTTATGGCCCTCTCAAAATTGTCTTTCGCATCGCACAGCAAATTTTGATGGTGACCCCCCTAAATTTCTAAATGATCCTGTGGGAAAATGAAAGGTGGTATGAACCTCAAAATTTCAGGATTTTCATTTCTCATCAATATCTATCATCACACCAAAAAAGAAAAAAATCCATGACATGCTGCGGTGCACATCTCGAGTGTTGACATGGAATAGCCCTTCTGTAACTTGTGAAGGTCATTTCCAACATTCAAGGTCATCAGGTCAAATCAACGTAAGGTCAAATCACAAATGGTTGCATGGTTATGAAACTTATAGGTGTGGTCAGCATACAGAAATCAAAGTTGTGAACATAATTTCGAGGTCAAGTGGGTGACCCAAGGTCAACTAACTACTAATGGTTCTACAGCCATGAAACTTGGTATCAATTATGTTGACTATAACCAACATTTTTCAAAGTCATCTTGGGGTCATTCTAAGGTTTTGCAACGGTATGGCATGAGCCTCAAGGGTTCGAGAACCACTTATTTCTACCACAGCAATTTCCCTGTGATTCTTTAAGTTATTGTTACTTTCGCTCTTTTACTTACCGCGAGGGGCGGGGGACCTATGTGGTTCGAGAACCGCCTTGTGAGAATAGAATTCCAAAAAGCAACCTAATATGAACGGTTTTGGTTTTCTCATATGTTCTCTCTTTGACAACTTTAATAATTATTTTTCTTGCACATAATACTGTAGGCATCATAGAAGACTTTTAGTAGAATGGCTCAAAGACCCTTCCAAGGAGCTTCAATTCACAGAGAGCATCCTTCAGATGGATGCCAAGAACTACCATGCCTGGTCCCATCGTCAGTGGGTACTCTCAACCTACAACTTGTGGGAGAAAGAACTTGACTATGTAGATAAACTTTTGGAGGATGATGTAAGGAACAACTCAGCATGGAATCACAGGTATTATGTGGTCAGCAGGAGCCAGGAATTTTCTGATGATGTCGTGGAAAGAGAAGTTAGGTAAGAAATGTAGTGGACTTACTGCATATTGGAGCATCCCTCCAAAGGCAATTTTCTTAAAATCTTGCATTTTACTGTTGATATAAAAGACATCCAATTGATTGTATACACAATATAAGCTGACTCGATTTTGGGTGCTTTTTGTATGTTTATGGCATAAACTTTATGCAGTCAAGTGCATCAAGTGTGAATATGTTAATTTTGTATTTGCTTACTACTTCGGACTGTTTTAATCATGATTATGTTTTCTGTCACAGACAGTGTAAAATATTGAACTGAATTAATGTATAACCCATCAAACTATTAACTGTTGTACCGATTACAAATTTTTTAATTTCAAAGTCGGTCCAATTCCATTTTTTTTCCAAGTTTAAACGAGTACCTGTAGTTCAGGATTGCATAATTTGCTGTTTTAGATTACCACAAAGTTGCAGTTTTTATGTTTAACAGCCGTAGCAATGCCGACAATTATTGTTACATAAAACAGTATGCTACAAGTATATCCTGTCTGTTCTTTTCTCCATGTTAAGTAATAATTTCATCCGTACAATGTTGCATGTACAAGTACATTGCACAAGGTCAGTGTTCATAGGTCAAGCTTTCCTTGGAAGTTGACACCGGACACCAGGGATTTTACATTCAGTTCAGACGATGCCAAACAAATTATAAATGGTGTGTGTTGTGGGGCGTGATGTTTCAATCCCGTAAACATTAATTGTAAATTACCATTTTTAATTGGCATCATAAGAGTTGCCATTTTGTTATTTGGGTTTCTAATACAGTTGCAACTGAAATGCCCATGAACTCTAAATACTACATACAAACAAGAACGTTACATCACATAGTCACCAGTGACTTTAGAAACAATGTTAAAAGTTAATTGTGAGTACGAAGTTTTAAATAAGCTCAGTCAACAGTCATCACAGACTTGCAGGCAGGCATAGTGACTAATAGTGTAATTTAAAAATAAAGCTATGCAGAACACCAGCAAATGATAAGAATTATACCGATACATGATCAGATAAAGATAGGCAATAATTGCACCAATTTCAAAAATACCGATCATATCTGCACTATTGTTTTTGCACATTTTGAATTTTTTTTAAAGTGCTAAATAAGTAAAGGTCCATGGTCCGATCGCTAATAGCCTCATCCCCAGGGACCCCAGATTTTACTGGAAGTGCTCAGAATTTTGGTATCAAAAGAAAGCTAAGTACTATTTTTCTCATTTACCCCGTGAAATTTTAGGGCTAAAGGCTGTTTGGTTTGGATGTTATGAGCGAAAATATGCCCCATTTTGGTTGACCGATATTAATTGGGCCCCCACCAACTTTTGTTGGCGAAGGGGGACTATAGAAATGCTCCCCGTCCGTGTGTGTGCGCGCGTGTGTGTGTCCCACGCAATATCTTTGGAACTAAGCAAGTGTGGGTGTCCATCTTCGTAACATAGATGCATCTCGAGTACGCGCTGGGTGGGATCCGAAGTGTCAAAAGTTAAATGAGGTCAAAAATATGGTAACAAATAGGGTTCAATTGCTATAAAACCTTGTCAACACGATATCTTTTGTTCTAAGCAAGTATGGGTGTCCTTCTTTGCACCATATATTTCGCTTAAGTAGGCGGCGGATGAGTTCGGAGATGGGTCATGTGCCATGGGTCAAAGGTCAAATGTGGTCAAAAATTGCTTTAAACCTTGTCAATTGTGGTAGGATGATGAAACTTGGTGGGTGTGCTCAACATTCGGTGCCAAAAATTTTGAAGGTCATTTCAAGGTCATGTGGGGTCATTCAAGGTCAAATCCCTAAACGTGGTAGGATAACAAAACTTGGTGGGTGCGGTCAATATTCAGTGCCGAAAATTTTGAAGTTCATTTCAAGGTCATGCGGGGTCATCCAAGGTCCAATCACTATGCATGGTTGTATGCAGTGGCATAGCCAGGTGGGGGCAGAGTGGGCAGAGTGCCCCCTCTGAAAACATTTTGAGCGGAAATCGGGAAATAAAACACGGATATTCATGTTAAATCAGACCCTTTTCGGATTCTTTTGCCCTGCGACCGGGAATTTGTTGCTTTGGATCAGGACATTTGTTGCACCTACCGGGAAATTGCCCCCTCAGAACCACCGGGCTGGCTACGCGCCTGGTTGTATGGTCATGAAACATGGTGGGTGCAGTCAACATTTTATGCCAATTTTTTTCAAGGTCATTTCTGGGTCATCTGGGGAGAACCGTCTTGTTTTACACAGTACAAAGGGGATTACAAAATCATGTTTTTAGCTCTCATTTCAAAACGGTTTGAAATATCGGCGTGAAACTTTACAGATGGGGTTTTGAGGTGAAGGCCATTCTGTCAAGATGAAAAATTTACAGACTTAAATCGGGTCATCCACTTTTCACAAGAACTTGATTTTATGTAAATACTCATCTTATTTTGTACTATATATCTTTTTATCTGACAGGTATACCCTTGTAAAAATTAAGAAAGCACCAAACAATGAAAGTGCTTGGAACTACCTTAGAGGGTAAGTTTAGTATTGTATAGTTCATACTGATACTAGATTAGAAGGGAACGTTTTGAACAAAGACAATTTGTCGCCCTCATCACATACTGTAGTATTTCACATTTTTTAGGTTTGGCACTCAATATTTATCATGAATATTCATAACATATTAAAAGACTGCTTATACAGTGTATTCAAATGCAGTTGATTTCTGATGCATTACACAAACTTGTATTCTCCAGAATCTTAGATGACCGAGATGCATACAGCTACCCAAACCTAATGGACACATGCCAGGAGATGTACGACAGTAACATCCGGTCTTCCTACTTGCTTGGTTTCATTATTGATATGTATGAAGAGATGCTGGAAGCAAATACCAAGGACCAAACTGTACTCACTAAAGCTGTAGATGTAAGTGAAGATTTTTTTAATCTTTGCTATGGTTGGTGTGCTAGGTTTGTTATCTTACAACCTATGACATAGGCAAGACCATCATGGTGGTGGGGATATGACACCTCCATTTACAGAAGTTCTCGGTAAAATTGCCTGTGTCTTCAAATTTGTCGAATTTTGGTAAAATAGTTATTAAAGGGACATAATGGCATGAAAAAAATTGACATAATGAAAAGGACCCTTACTGAAATCACTTCCACAAGTTTGAAAACAATATGGATGTTTACATTCTGTAAAAACAGGAAGAGTTTTCGGGGGGGGGGGGGGGGGGAAAAAAAAAAAAAAAAAAAAAAGGATGCTGACATTACTGCCAGCATTTACCAAACTTGAAAAGCATGTTGTCATCAGCTCGCAGACCATTGCTATTGTATATGTGCTAATCCCGGCTAATCCATCTTTCACTTGCCAGATCAATATCTTACTACAAGCCTAAAGTACAATGCCTGAATCCCAGTCTGAATGCTTTTGAATTGTGTCGCAAACATGCTAGATATAGTTACGTCAAAATCCTCAATTCTGTGACTAATCTTTGGCAAGTAAGGTTTGACGATTGATTTGACTTCAAAGGACATTTTATAAAGTTTTTAGCCCATATGTCCCGCTGGAAAATGTTGGCAAGTTCCACAGGAGGGGAGTAAAGTTTCTACAGGGGTAAATTTTAAATAATGGTCCAAATAATGTTTAGTATAGCTCAAATTGTTCGTGTGGTAACAATGAGTAAAAAGTCTATGGTGACCTGTTTGTAAAATGCATCGTTATGGAGATATACAGCAAAATAGGCTAAAGGTCAAATGTTTATTCAGCAAAGGTCAAGGTCTTACACTGGTTTGAGTTTAAAAGTCTCTTTAAAAATTGATAAAATTACATTGAATTAAATTATGTACAGGGTATACCTACACATGTAGCATCTGGAATTTTGTCCCCTATTGAAGTGTGTGGGAAAGTGCCCCCTCCCCTGTAACCATGAGAAGATGCCAAAAGGGCAAATATACCCAACATACTTTAAATCAATGTAATTTTATAAATTTTTAAAGATACTTTTAAACTCAATCGAAACAGTATAAGACATTGACCTTTGCTGAATAAATGTTTTGACATTTAGCCTATTTTGTTGTATATCTTCATAGCGATGCATTTTACAGACAGGTCACCATAGAAGAATCTCATAGACTTTTTTACTCCTTGTTACCACATGAACAATTTGAGCAATACTTAACATTATTTGGACCATTATTTAAAATTTACCCCTGTAGAAACTTCCCCCCCTCCTGTGGAAATTGCCAACATTTTCCAGAGGGATATGTGGGCTAAAAACCATCTAAAATGTCCTTTGAAGTCAAATCAATCGTCAAACCTTACTTGCCTAAGATTAGTCACGGAATTGAGAATTTTGACTTAACTAATACACTCTAAATTCTGTCAGGGATGTGAACACCTTGCTTTTCTGTTCCAGAAATTGCCACAAACTGCTAATATTTTTAGAAGGGTGTGCCTATTATGCATGATTCTAGCAGAATCTATGACGATGCGAAACTCAATTCAATGCACGCGAGGATCAAGTAAATGATACAACCCGAGAAATTAACTTGATAAATATTATATAGAAGCTCGGAGAAACTGGCGAGCACAGAATTAAATAAATTAATATCTTGGTATTGATTTTTTTAAATGGTATTGACTTGGAAAAAATGCCCCCCCCCAAAAAAAATGGCATATACGTGTCCCTGGACATATGTGACCTGGAAAGCATTTTATGTGGCCTAACCTGTGAATTTTTGGTAAAGATACATCTCA
The DNA here is from genome assembly GCA_023653785.1 of Ophioderma brevispina. NCBI lineage: Eukaryota > Metazoa > Echinodermata > Ophiuroidea > Amphilepidida > Ophiodermatidae > Ophioderma > Ophioderma brevispina. The sequence goes on from JAMKCH010001386.1 coordinate 77,193, forward strand.
ACCTAATTGAGTGAAAATAACATATGAAATGAATAACATTATTAAATTTTTTGTAAGGATACATCTCAACCTAATTGAGTGAAAAAAGTTAGAAATACTACAGACACGCAGGGTTGGCCATTTTCTGGTGAGAATTTATCAGTCTTGGTGGTTTGGAGCCTTTGTCTTATGCCTCACACCTGATACAGTATAGGCTTCCTTGTTAGTTAGCTTAGTGTTAGAGTACCTTGTTAGTAATTTTGGTTGCAGGTTCAAATCAGTCAAAAGTATTTTTATTTTTGTGTCTTGCAATCTAGGGTGAAAGAATAAAATATTATCCAAGGTGAAGACATTTTTAAATTAAAAAGTTTGTTCCAGTAAAGAAAAAGCTGTCTGCTCCAGTCTAGCTAATGATGTCTGTTTGTATCTTTTCCCACAGATGTGCAAACTGCTGTCCGAAGAAGTGGACCTAATCAGGAGGGAATACTGGACCTACCGCTCCAGGACTCTAGCTATCAAGTTTGGTGCTCCTCAGGATAATTAAGTTGCACACTTCTGTATGGTTATTATAGACCGAACACTCAGAAAAACATGAATTGTCTATAACAACTAAAACATAGGTAAACCCTTTTGTACCTGGTACCCCAAACCAGTCTTGTCAGTGAGAGTAGAATCAGCAGTGTCCACTACAGCTAGACCAGTAATAAAGCTGTTGGAGTACACATCATTGTGTGACTAGTTATGAATGTAGATTGACAATTGGGTCTTGAATTCACCATCTGTAAGTCTTGGAGTGAAACTGGATCATGGTGTTCTAAAGTGCACTGAGGATGTTGTGGTAAAAGTGCAGTGTTGTTGCTGCATATCTTGAATGTGGTCTTCCAGTGGTATAGAACATTCAACTCTATATGCAAACATGGCATGTTTGTATAGTACGCCACTTAGCAGTAGGCTTAGTGCAGGCGTCAGCCTTGATGCGTGGACCTGACCTTCCCCCACAGGAAGACATAATAGGGATCATTTTGTCCACTGTTGTTGTAGTCTGTTGATGTCTGTTGTTGTTAATGATGTAGTCTGTTGTTGTGAAAAAAGGGTTAACATTTGCCTGTAATATCTGCATACTTAAATGGATTTAAGCCAAACTTGAGTCAGGTGCATTGTGGGATCCCTCATTTGTTGATAAGGTGAAAGGTCACATACCAGGGTCAAAGGTCGTGTGAGGTCAAGTTGTAAGATAGCCTGAAAATGTAAAATTGACAAGTTGAAGTACAGTTAGATCCAAACTTGGTTTATGGATATTACTGCAAACCCTCATTTGTTTATGAGGTCAAAGGTCACATGTCAAGATCAAAGGTCATATGAGACCTGTCATTCACAAACCGCGACGGCAGGCGACACAAGTAGTCCGAGGACTGCAATATTTTTTATGACAAAACCAGAATAAAACAAAATGTCGCACAGTTTTTACGACTGATTTTATTTGACTGTTATTTATTCGACTAACCACGTCAGGTGTAAATTTTACAAAATTTAAATGCAGGCAAATGAAATTCAAACATGGCATGGGGATAGAACATAATGAGATCATGTGCTGTATACTTTTTGGTTGGTTATGAATATTGATGAGCTTATTCACATATTTTAAATGAAATGTGATTAAACCACAGTTTGGGTGGCCATCGTAATTACCGTGTAAGTCTTGTTTTTATGGGGTGAATCATCACTTATGGAATGAAGCTTGTACCATGTGTGCAGCTTGACGTACAATAATGGGGTGGCAGCTATGTGTTCTTATTGTCTTGAGATTTCCTCAGGGTCCATGAAATTGTGAAAGTTTGGTCCAATTTCTGTTTGTCTTAAAAGTGCAGCAAGGAAGAAGCTTGAAGAGGGTGAGGCTAACATACTTCACACGGATGTCTGCATAAATCCTCTAAAACCATGTTACCCACTAGAGGAAAACTATTGGCACAAATGACTATATGGGATCATGTTACCAATGTTGATCACATTTTGGCACTCTAAAATTTTAAGGGTATTATTATTTTGCTCGATTTTTAATAAGGTCATTCAGATTTTTGTAATTTATGAATTCTGAAATAGGTCAAAACATTCATCTAAAGCAAAAATTTCTGGAATTTGCTGAAGGTTTGGGGAATTTTACTGTTTAAAAAAATGGGCTAATCTCTGGGGATCAGGTGTGAAATTGTTGTAATTTTCTTGGAAATTTAGCAGGCTCTTTATTAAGTCAACACTGACTAGGAGCCAAAAAAATTGAAAACAAGCGGCTACTGGTCCTTATGATTCCCAGATAACAGGAGCCACTGTTTCAGGACCAGGATTCATATATGCTAATAAACACAATTACACTAATTTTCATAACTTTATTCTGCTTCTTTCAGCAAGGCCCCGGGGACCATAGTAGATATAAGAGAACAGAACCGGCGCCTGGGACCCATTTTTCTGTTCCACCAGGCACATAAAATCAAGGACCATAGGGTAAAAATCACCCGACGCCCAGCTACCTGAAATTTAGAATAAATACATCAACTGCATGCATACTTACAAAGTCTTTTAGTCAAGCATCTGTACCCAAACCATTCCATGGGTTTATTTTCTTCCATTTTGGAAATGGTGGTTGTTTTGTGGGATAGGTATTGTGCATTGTGATTTTCAAATTGTAATACAGGTAAAGCTTGATGTGATTGCTACCTTAATGAGAGAGTACTCTGGCACTGTTGTTATTGTGTTAGCTGTTAAAGGTGCGTGTTCCGATCGTCTTTGGGACCCCCCCTGAATTACCCGGAAGTAGTATCGATTTTGATATCAGATGAAAGGCCGTATTTTTCTCATTTTCGTCCTGAAATTGGAGCCCTCAAATCCATTTCATTCCCAAGATATAAACAAAAAACCGCCGTTTTAGTGGTTAACCATCAATATTAGCACGGTATTGAATAGGGCTTTGCAACATGCATTATTGCGTCTACCATCAAAACCGCAAGTTTGTTTTCCACGGTACTTAATGGGTGTATGTGCAAGTGCCAGGCTCTCATTTCAAGTAGAGAACACAATACACATAAATCGGAACAACCACCTTTAACTTTAATAGCATATATCCTAAACATTAAACTCAGACTTGGATATTGAATTATACTTTTTTGTGCATAACAAGAAATCTTGTCCCACTGTACAAAACTGGACAATTGCAACACTTCTAGAATTTTAAGAAAAACATAAAATATACGCTAAAACTCAATTATTGAGCACATATTGAGGGGTTTCATAAAAAAGATTATATTAACCATAAAATGAATTAAAACATGTTGTATATATATTATCCCTGCAGTTTAAAACTCTTGGTAGTGTACAACGTGTAATGCAATAGGGACAGTACTGTATGCCATAGGAAATATGAAAGTATCCCATATGAAGATGATGCTATTGTACCAGCCGTATCGCATAACATGTTGTGAATTTTGAATAGCGCATGGTTAGACCAGATGTAATTCATTTTTCGTTCTTATAATTCAGTTTATCCTCGAACCACTCGTTATATGCTCAATAATTATATAAAATAATATTGTATAACATTAATCTTATTAAAGGTTGTCCTTCGTTTACTGGTACTTGTATTATGATCCCAAAATGTGGATCTGTTATCCCACAGCATGCCTATTGCATGCATATTATATTGTACATACTAAATATGTGTATGTTATTTCTTGTGCATGTTGTGTCATTCTATATTCAAATAAAATGACCTTATGACGTGTAGATAAGAGTTGTGCGACTTGTTTATTATAAAACAGAAGTCTAAGCAAGGAGGGAAGGTTGTGCTTTTCCTTTCTCCTTTCACAGTGTGTGTGTGTGTGTTTGGATATATATATGGATATCGTCGCCCACATCACATACTGTCTTATCTGACATTTTTTAGATATTTGGTCTGTAGATGTGTTTTGTTAAGTACTACAAATACACCAAACTACAAAATGGGTCTGCCCTAATTACTGAGATCTTAATTAGGCCTATGTGTCTTATTATAATTATTTAAAATTTCACATACAGATCTATTTGACTAAGATTAAAGGAGAACCTTTATATAAGAATAACTTATACAATATACGCTATAAAACAATTATTGAACACATATAGAGTGGTTTCAAGGAAAAGCAGAATTAGATTAACCATAAAATGAATTAAAACATTTTGTCTGACCATGTGCTTCTTGAAATCCACGCTAGTGCATATGGGATATTTTTTTATAGCGTATATTGTATAATAGTATTCTTTGTACGGGTTCTCCTTTAAGCTAATTGGCATACGTAATTTCATATACTGTCTTATCTGCGTCCTATCAACAGTACAAGCGTCCTCCTGAACATGAAACGTGTTTCACATACTGTCTTATCTGCGTCGTATCTACAGTGCGAGCATTCTCCTGCACGTGAAACAATTTTCACATACCGTCTTATCTGCATCTTTTCCGCAAAATCGGGAGCAGAAATCAAAATGTTGAATTTCACATACAGATCTATGACTTTGGAGACATATTTATTAAAACCAACTTTAAAACAAAAATTAAAGTCTCTTCTAAGCATTATTTGCCATAAAAGAAGTATACGCGTGCTAAGTGTTGTACATGAAAGGAAATTTTCCCAAAAGATTTTCAATCGCAATTTTTTTGGAAACTGTGTTTCGTCATATAAGACAGTATGTGATGTGGGCGACGATATAGAAGGTTGAGGGTGCTGCGTTGCACTAAAGGCAACCATAGACATAAATCCCGGGGGATGGGGTGTGTATATACTCCAATATTTTGATGAGAAGGGATGGTCAATACAATCATCCGCCAAAAATAATGCTCAAAATAACATGCCAATAATAACAGATCTTATCAGCAAAACCGGTTTCATTCATAAATTTTCATGAACTCCATCCCCCCAATGTCAAAAGAAATTTACGCCACTGTAGGCAATATGTGCCAAAAGTTATATATAATTACTGTACATATAACACAGATATATATATATATATATATATATAGGTTTTTAAAGGCAGTTGTATTGGCTGTCATCTTAAACACTGAAAATGCTGATTACAGAGAAATGCCAAATAAGTGTTTTCTAATGGTCAAATACTCAAGTATAAAGCATAAATATAGACACTAGAATCATGCTTCTACACTGTAAATGTGCAGAACACTTGACATGTTCGGATGTGTTCAAAATGTGTTCAAGAGGTGTTCAAAGAACACTTGCAGAGTGTGTTCAATTTTTTTTGGGTGTTCAGGATGTATTCTGTATATCATAAATAGGTATACTGAAAGAGTTACGATCATAATGATTCCATGCGCATATTGAACTTTTGGGCAGCCAATTGGAATTTTGTGGCAATGTTATGATCAAATTCACAAACACTTCTTCGAGGGGGTACCGCCAAAAATTTCTGTCAGAAATACTTCAGAGATTGTTAGTGATTTTTGGGACATGTTTTAGCCGCATATTGGAATTTCAAAAATGCCACTGCACAAAATTTTGAACACCCTCCAAAAATTATTGGCTTCTGAACTAATTACCTAAAATCTATCAACAGAGAAAGTTTGTACTCTGTTTCCATCCTTTGGGTGGTGTTCAGATAATTCCATCTGACTACTGTGGGAAATAAGTTTTTGTTTTTAGGTTATAGGGTTCATAGACCCCCCTTGACCACCAATGGGAGTGCCCAGGACTTTGACCACTTGTGTTAAATGAATCATAATTAAAACAATAGGCAAATTATTTTCCTCTGCTTTTTCATTAATATAAAGCGTGGAAAAAGTTCCATATGTACCCCAAATCTAACGCCCAAAATATAATTTGTTACATTTAGATCTTAAAGGGGGCTACTGCATATGGAACTCTTGCCTAAAGCCCAGGAATTCCAACGGAGACCTCGTAGAGGTGATCACTGAAGGCCTTCCAAGATGGCTTTAAAAGACTTAAAAACATAAGGAAGCATTTGCATCGATTACATAAAACCCAAAGGTAAGTGGTGGCAAAGAAATCTGTTCGTCCTTGTCTAGCTTGCGCCCCTTCATGGCTGGTAATGTGCCACTATCCGTCAACTTTAATTCTTCTCCATTTAAATCCACTCGCCTAAAACAAAGCAAAAGAAACAACTGGATAAAACACGTATGGGACACTCGGTATCGGCACCAGTGTGGTGCAGGGGGCCTTTGCCCCCAAATAGCAAGTTAGACTTCATTTAAAATATAAATTATAGTAGATTACAAATTAAGTGAGACCTCATTAAGAGTTTTAGGTCTGTCCATTCACCGTGAGAGGTAAGAAGAATTATTTTAATGGCCACAGGTAAAAAGGTTGAGAGTTCCATAATGTACCCCTCCTTTAAGATTGTACATGAAACAAATTCTTTTATTTATGGCCTAACTTAAACAAACACCCTAACCCTAAGGCCAAATATAAAAAATAATTTGTTACATGTACAACTTTGAAGGGGAAGGGGGTACATATGGAACTCTTGCCAAAAAGGTTATGATACTCATACAATATATAGTAATGTAGCTAGTAAATAAATGTTGGCCTAAAATACATCTAAGATAGATGGATGTTTGAAGTATCAGGATGAAAACACCAACATTTATTTCATTAAACGTTATTTGAACATAACTTACTTTTGACACTGCAAAATATCATTCATTCCTTATCACAGCATTGGAGAAGAATGCATTCTTATATCGATGCACACATAACACAATTCAGTTTTTATTTGGTCATCAAAAATGGGTTAACCTTGTATTAAAAGATAGCGTAAAACGGATTTGACATCCCGGCCAAGTTCGGCCTAACAGTGGCATAAATTCTTCAATCATTAACAGACCATTGTATAACTGAATGCATCAGTTTCCAGTAAGCCGATTCTGTACAGGAACTTTGTACCATGGTCACAATATGTTTTGTAATGGCAACAAAGGCCTAGTCTCTGCATGGCCGGGGATTGAACCCCTTATCAATGTCATACCTGTCGGAATATGCAAGGAGTCTCACGTAATTTGAAATCTACTACATAAAGATACAAAGTTTTCAAATGGCAAGTCTTGACAAAAAAATGAAAACCCTTGGCCCAAAGAAATCCTTTCTGTAAATCTGGATTAGACGAAAATTAGTCATAGACGAATGATGGCATAGCTGGTCATTTGGAACTTTTTGAAAAGTGACCTCATCCGACCCTACTGAAACCTTCAAATGATTATGATCTGAAGTCGGAAACCACTCTATGAGGAGGGATTAGGGGGATGTAATTTTCAGGCAAATTTTCCGAATTTCGGGAAATGAATTACTCAAATTTCCGCAATTTATTTATTTTAGTCCCTTTGGGCCCTTTTGCAGGGGATTTTCACTTACTTCATCACGTTTCATCACTACTTTCAGGATTGTGTTGCACTCATGTACATTCCTGATATAGACAGTTTTTTAGACACTGGCCATAGCCATTGGGGCAATTACCCTGCACTCATCACAACCACAATATCCCCCGCAGGGGAAAATTGATTGAGAATGAATATACATCTTTTTCTTCATTTACAATTCTCCTTGAATTTAAGGCCCCCTCGCCTCTTCAATGTCTATGCCCCCTGCCAATTAGCGGAAAATGATATAGCCCATTCACAAAAATATTTTTAACAGGACGCATTTACCATCGCATAACTACCCAATGGACAAGATAAGAGTGGAAATATACATTGTTAGATTGTTCTGTCTAAAAAATTACCTCACTTTTATTCTGTATAGACTGCAAGTGAAAAAAAATTTGTATCCCGGACTAAAGGTCAGGGTCGCTTTGTGAATATGGGCCAAACAAACTTGAAAACAACCTTGATGTGATGCCCTCCCGCAGTGTGGCGCTAGTAAATAATGTTGAAACAGTCTTAGTTTTTCAAATCACCATTGAGGAAAAGTGATATTGAATCTTTTCAGCAAATTGTAGCACAATACTGTGATAGGCTTCGAGGAGAAAGCGTGGGTGTGCAGATGGGCGTCCGTCCGGTTCGGTTGCTCGTTGGTCTGGGCGCACGTTAAGGCTTCTTCGAGTCCGTTATGGCTGGTCCAGTGATGAGGTCTAAAGGTGGAGTGCGTGATAGAACCGTTGCTTGTGGCTGAGAACGAGCCTCTAAAATGAACGGACACAAGACAGACTAGTTATATTTAGTATACAAAATAATACTGCCATGAGAGGCTCTGGTTAAAATATTTGAGACAGCAGGTGCCATCAAGTTTGAGCTAGTTGATGATGGCAAGTGACGGCAGATTGGATAATAATATCGTTTGGTCGTCTTTCAGGGTATCAATTTGGTAAAATATCCTGAGGCCTTAAGGACTAACGTGTCTACACTTATCATTATATGTTCCGTCGGTTGGCCTAAGTACTACTGAAGAACAGTCAAAGAGTTAACAGTTAATGAAAATTGAATTCTTTGGAATAACCAGAGAACTTACCCGGTGGTGGTTGCTTAGAACCGTGAGCCGTAAACACGGATATGAGAAGGATTTTCTGACCAGACCAATTTTACAACCATATTGGATACAGTGAGCTAGCCGTGAAAAATGTGGCCCAACTAGCTGATTGTTGTTATAACAAGGAGGAAAGCCCATAGCACTTTCAAACGAAAAAGGAAAAATTAATAAATAATTAATTTCAGATTTTTAAATGTGAATTTCGTGATTCTATAGCCTGTCCCCAAGGTGTTATTCTTATGAAAAAAAAACGCGGTATAACTTTTGTATTAATTTGCGTGTGTGTTAATATTTACGAGACGACAGGTTTTTTCGCAAGAAAGAAAGCTACACTGTAGTCACACATGAAGCGATGTAGTCCACGGCAGGACGAATCCGCTCCCTTCCACGTTGGCCTGGTATACTCCATTTGCCTTCCTCCGTGCAGTGACGTCAGCGAGAGATTTGATGGTCGCACCAGGTAACCCCGCGCGCGATGGCATAAAACGAAGGCATTTTGTAGCACGCGCGCACAAAGCGGCAGTTCTTGACGCGGGCGTAAAGGCCTGCGTGGGGTGGAAGGTTGTGACATCACTGCACGGGGGGGGGGTGGGGGGTGGGGGGTTTAAAAAAAGATAATAAAGATAAAAAAAATAAAAAATTAAGTGTTTAGGTTTTGTAACAGTATTAAACACCTAGACTGCGTTAACTGGAAACAACAAAAATAAAAAAATACCAACGTTTTGGGCAAAAAGTGGGTATTCTTGGACCAATTCTCTAGAATATCACTAAAAAGCATGAAATCAGCGCTGTTTTTCCCATTTTAAATCAGAGCAATGTGAATTTCTTACGTGACACGCCGTAAACGCGTTTTAAAACAATATTCTCCAAGTGGTTAGAGACTAAAATAAAACAAGTTTGTTGTTTATTTGAACACTATAGTGTTAACTTCTAAATGCCTTTGGTGGTATGGTTTTTGTTAACTTTAAACACATGGTGTTTATGCTTCCTAAACGGCTGGCAATTGTATAGTGTTTTAAAAAAGCGTTAAGGTGTTCATGTCAAAAATGTCCATTGCTCTGATGTTAAAAATGTGAAAAAACGATTGCCGAATTTCAATGCTTTTAGCGATTTATAGGCGCAGTGGTCTACGAAAATACCCACTTGACCAAAAAGTGGTTATTTTGTTGTTTCGTTAAAGGTCTAGGTGTTTAATAAAGTTACAAAACCGAAACAAGGAAGTGGGACAGGGGGGAGGAGGGAGAGGACAGAGAACGGGGAGAGGAGCCGAAGGGTGGGAGGAAAACGAAGAAAAAAAAGAAAGGAAGGGGTAAAAAAAAAAGGGGAGGTGAGACGAAGTTAAGAAGGGGTTAAAATAATTATTTTTTTTTTTTTTTTTGTTTTTTTTTTTTTTTTTTTTTTTTTGTTTACTTTTCTATTTGAGAAAAGTTTTCTCACAGAAAATTATCTGATTTCATTCATTCAAGAGAAATGGAAATCCCCACCTCCTAATGATTTGTAATGTGTTTATGTTGGAGATCATGCTAGATGAGCTTACGGTACATAAATAAATAGCTTAGTAATTTCCAAGTTATGTGCAATTAGTTAAAGATTAGTTCCCATGATGTCATAATGTAGAGGATGTAATGGCCTATGAGGGTCATAATTTGTGTGTGATCCAATAGGACAGTGTTCGGGTGGTTTATGCATGATGAAATTGTCATAGTTGTGGATCTACAGTGTAGTAGGTCAGTACAGTATACCAGGATCAGTTTATATATAGATATCCCAGGAGCTTTCAAAGCTGAACTGTCATGCTGTCATTTTTAATGCCAAAAGGGCCTTTCAGTTTTGGAATCAAAAAAGAATTCCAGTTTGTGGTACTAAAAGTGGACATTTGTGACATGAGGCCGCCCTTTTTTGGTGATAAATCTGGTTGTTGCTGCTGACTTGTGTCGTCAAGGGACCTGTCGTCTTGAAACGTGTTTGACAAAGTTATCTTCAGGATGCTCTGAAAAAAAAGGAATTAATTCTAAGCAAGATTCTTCCCGTGGATTTTATATTGAGGATTGACACTGAACGCTGTCATTTTGGAGTGTTCCTGGTGAGGACATAGCATCGTTGAAACTGCCAACGTTCTTTCAATTCTGAGAAGTAGTCGCCATGTAAGATGTGTCAGATTGGATTAATAGAATAAGTATTGAGTAGTCATAAAAACAATGAATGTAACCTGAAGAAATAAGCTCAAAGTTTGAATGTATTTGATTATTTTTACTGTGCCAATGTAATTTGTTTGGGACATTCCAAATTCTTGATCAGTCAATTAGAACAGAAGTCTAATAAATCTGTGGTATTATATAAAATTTCAGATCATTGATGCCACAAGGCTAATGGTTTGTGTTTGTGTTCTACCTTGGAGTCAACGAGACGTACATTCTAACAGAAATTTCCCGGACGAGCCCCCCACTATATATATTTTAAGCACCAAATCCACACTACATTGTTTAGAAACAGATTATGCAAATATAAATACAAACTCTCTGTTCTTACAGGTGTTGGGTTCAGATCTTGATCAAGCAGTCCATAGTAGTTTCCATAGAATGACTGGCGAATAACAAGATCTACGCCATACTTGGCAGACAGCCCCAATTTGTCCAGCCACCTATCATTAAGTTAAAGAGACCAAAAGTGATTTAGGAAGAGCATAGTTTCATTGCACCCTCTAACCTCTGACCTTGCAGATTTAGAATCTGCTTGTTTCCAAGAAAGAAAAGGTCTCAAAAATGGTGGAAACGGCACTTTTTTACATTTCAAAGACTGTTTTCAATATACCCAAATCAAGTTTTAACATAAAATTATCAATCCACAACACAGTAATGTGAATATGTCAAACGAAAGATAATTGTGATACCAAACCAAATATTTACAAAACTACTCCTATAATTACTTATCTCCTTCATTTGGCCAAAAATATGAACATTTTGGACCAAACGCCTATTTTGTGACAGTTTTGGGGAAAAGTTTTTTAAACACATGTTGGCGACCTCGTGTGACCATGGAGAACTCATGTGACCTTGGTGACCTTATGTGACCTTGGCGACCTCTTGCGACGGCGGACAACACGTGCGTTCGGTGAACGCTGTATTCTTCATATACGATATACATACAGGAATCCTCCGGCGTAAGCATCAGATAAACCAGGCGCTCCTCCACCAGAAATTCCAGCAGTCTCTTCGAGCCAAGATTTAGGTAAATAAGGGCGATACTTTTCTATGAGATTTTGTACTTCTTTAATTTCCTTTTTAAGGGTATCCATTAAGTGAGGATCGGTAAAGTTCTCCACGTGAACATCTTTTACGTTTACGTAGTAGGAATGCCATGTAGTTGCAGATGTCGTGTTACCGCATGCACGAAGAAAACTATATAGATCAGCAAAACAAACAGATATCCGAAAATTACAAGAGTAAACTACCACGAAAAATTAAATTTAGCTTTAGAATGATGGAATACAGCATAATAAAGTTCCCCGATCCCACTGAAATGACCAACACTGGTAAAATTATCTTTATTGTTTTATCTGTTAGAACTATTATTTTATTAAATATTATTTTATTTCTCTATTTTACTTGAGAAAAGATTTCTCATAGAGAAAATACTTAATTTCATCTTGCAAGAGAAAGATGAAAATCTTCTAGTGCTAGGCCTATATGATGCAATGTGTTTACAAGTCAGCTGTTTCTAGAAAGGATACTATAAATGGCTAGGGACTTTCCTGGGGATTTTCATGTTGGTGCATGTTGAAGATTGCATAGGCGATTCCCAATGATATCATCACTGTGAAATCCAATTGGCTGATGTAAGATGTTGTAATTAGAGTGGGGAAACTTGCTATAAAACATAAATACAGATAGATACTAGAGAACTTGGCCAGTAGATTTGTTGTGGATATCCAGTGTGGTGTATCAGTGCAGTATACCAGGATCAATAAGCCAAATCGGCATTGTAACTTCCGGTAATATTTTTTAGGACTCCTGACCTTTGACCCTGTCAATATTTCAGGAAAATTATCTTTTAGTAATTTCGAAAAATAGTTCTAAGATATTATTTGATATTTAAAAATAGAAAACATGTTTTACTCAATCCAAATAATTTACGGCGTGATTTTTTATTGGCTATATTGCTGGAATAGTTATAAAAACATAATTATTAAAACCATAATCTTGATTTGTCAAAGGTCAGGAGTCCTAAAAGTGGCAAAACCTTCCCACAATGCATCATAAATCTGTAATGCCGATTTCGCTTATTGATATTAAAGATACCACAGGAGCTTTATAGCTGAACTGTCTGCTGTCATTTTTAAAGGCAAGAGAGCTTCATTTTTTTTAAACAAAACGAATGTGATCCTAAAAGTGGGCATTTGTGATAGACGGACATTTTCGTGGATAAATCTGGTTTGTTAGTACTGCTGAATTTTGTATCCTCAATGGACCTTTAGAACCTTGTGGTCTTGAACTGCTGGACAAAGTTTCTGTCTTCAGGACTACTCCGAACTGAAGAAGATTTCCGTGGATTATATCCCTTACGTCCCAGAGAAAAATGACTATCAACCTAGCGTTATTTGTGTTATTAGAGCTAGGAGCACTTTCCCCTAAACATAAAGCAGTGGCAAAAAAATGACACATATCGTGGTATTATATGACTTTACATACTGTCATTTTGGAGTCTTCGCTTTGGGGACATATCATCGTTGATCTGCAACGCTTCTTTAGGACATTAATGGGCATTATAGTAAGATAAATAAGGACATTGAGTGTATCAGTATTGCCCTTGTAATTGTGTTTTGGACATTCCAAATTCTTGAATCAATCAATTTGATCAAAATTATAATAAATCAGTGTTATTTTATAAAAATCCAGAACATTTGTGCACAAAGCTCATTTGTTTGTGTTTAAAGAGTATTTCTGATTTTGGCGTCCAGGAGACGTCGTAATAGAACCTTGTACCTTCGGCTTACGAAATATTGGAGTCTATATATCAAGTAAACATGGTAAAAGAATGTAGCATACGCGTTTTGAAGAATTTATAGGTGGGTGACCCCATCCACAACTTTGTCCCCTCACTTTAATCCATCAAAAGTGAAATTTTGGTATCAGAAGAAAGATCAAGTTTTCTCATTACCCCCAGTGAAATTTAAGACTCTTGATATTATGAACAAAAGGGTCTCCAAATGTGGTTGACCTCATTAATTAACACACACTCTCCTATGGACCAATTTAGTAGACATTTTTGCTTCTACTATCCAAACGGCCGGACCTTTCTAACTCAAAATTTGTAATTAGATGTTTTTGGTGTGGGGGCCAGGGGAAAGCATCATTTGAAAAAAAATCGGATCATCATCAGTTTACCTTTCTAAGTAGTCCGTGGCACTTTCGGCTTTCATTGCAACATCTGGTCCTACTAAAAATCGAGTCCTGAAATCCAAGCTTGTCTAACATTTGCCGTAGAACAATAAAATCTTTTCCAAGTTGGTCTGCAGCTACTGTAATATTTGAATGGTGGCTGATTGTGTTTGGTTCTCATAACAAGAAAAAGGGAAAGAATGAATGATAAAACAACTAATATTTCAGTTTTGCTTCATTTGGTATTTTGCTTACGCTACGGGATATGGTATGGCACACTTCCTTACACTAATTATTGATAGCTGGATTGGGTGTCCAACAGTAACTGTGTATTAGAGGAGTGAAGAAAACTTGGTAAGCCAAAAACAATAGCATTCTGAAGATACCACACAGTGATAATGCCTATAAAATATGCTTCTTGAATTATCTGCGCATGCGCCGGTTTCGATAAAGTATGCAACGACTCACAGACGAATCAGAATCGACTTCAGCGCAACCCTCCAGGCGGTAAAGTCAAACTTTTTCGCGCGTTTCGTGCACATTTCAATATATGATATAAGTAGTCATGTGAATGATTGTGATCGTTTAAAAACCAAAGTTTGTCAGATTTCCTTTGTGAAGTTTGTTTTTCATGAAAGGTACGTATTATAGGGCAATTATATTGAGCAATTTAAACCCTCAACTAACAGAGTATGAATACGAAGGTGTTTTGCCAATTGAGTACGATGATTTTCAAGTTCTTTCGTATTACGATTTACGAGTAAATCAACAACAATCGATTTTCCATTTTTTTTCACAGACTTTTTAAATACAGGATGGGTAAAAAAACTTGATCCTAATAGTGTAGGCCATTTTGATTTTTTTAATAACATATATCTCACATATGTCGCATCATCGGAAAGCCTATTTCATTACCTTTAATTTGCTGTGAAGATAATTCCAATCGGTTAAGTATAAGCCGAGCTACAGTCTATTGGATCAAGTAGTCAGCCTTCCGCCATCCACGGATTCCCATTTGAATGCACGGCGGTCAACTAAGCAAATGACTCCCCAAAATGATGATAAGGGTATATGTCTATGTTTATGTCACATAAGGTGGTATCCCAGAGGTGTAAAAGCCAGTGATAATTGTAAGTTTTATTTGAAAAACCCTTTTCAAGATGTGGCATATTTTGATCTACAAAATAGACAATACTTTAAACCTCAAAGGGTTGTCACCTATGTCTGTTCCTTCATATGGCAATGATTCATTCAACTCCTCCAGAAACATGTATCAAGCTCATTCATTTTTTAAAATGATTTTTTATGAGTGATGAGGACGTAGAAATGTTAAGAGGGTATCGATGATAAATTGTGAAAACATTTTGTAGGGTTAAATAGCGTCACCATTTATTCTGCAGTCAATAAATAGTTCGATTTTCTTCATTTTAATGTGAATCCGTGGACAGAGCGCAAAACCGACTACTTGATTCTAACGACTGTACCTAACCGATGTGAACGATCTTTTCAAGCTTTCAGATGATACCACACATGTTACTTAAAAGTTCAAAATGACGGACACAATCGGGGTCATTTTTTTTTACTCACCGTGTATTTAATTTGTCAAACTTCAACTTATTACTTGTAGGCCTATATTTCTTAATAGCCCCGGGGGGTCACTTACATTGAAACATGTACACCATCCGCAATAATTGCCTTTTCAAAAGCACCCTAAACAAGGATTTTAATCTCAGTGAAAAAGACACCCTAAACAGGTTACACGTCCAAAATTTTATACCCTAAACAGGGCTTTTAGGCATCTAGCTGATTTATATACCCTAAGCAAGGACTCCTCTTCGAATCATTCATAATCATATTTCGATTTCTCCCGCGATTTTCTGGGGGGTTTATTTATCTATTTAATTATTTTCAGGTAAATTTCTACAAGTTATATTATTCTCTTGTCGTCACGATTTATATACCTTTTTCGGGTTTGAGTGTTGTAATTTTGATACCCTTTTTTTCCGATTTTTCGTGTTTTTGACACCCTAAACGCGATATGCGCGTATCGCGCCTACCTGTGAAAAACATACCCTTTTTACGCGTTTTTTTTATCGCGGATGGTGTACATGTTTCAATGTAAGTGACCCCCGGGCTTAATAGCGTGCCCATTTCAAGCATATACCATTAACCCTATATACATGTATAGAGAGTACTAGCCGATTGGATTGGTTATTACTGTCAGGGTTGCCCTCCCCAGGAGCAAAGTTTTGAGCTTAACATTTCCCCTCCTACACTTACCGGTTTGATAATAACCAGATTGCGATGTTAAGTAGTGTTTAGCTGTACCGTAGTAATAAATTTACATTTGGAACTTGCTCCGACCTTTCCTGGTATGAAGCTTACTTCCACCCTTTTTTACGTCACAACATTATCCATTACTTGGCATATTTCCCCAATTCTGCTCATTATTTCTCTGGAGCGGTGCTACCTGCAACCGCACTTTGTGCAGCCCTGATTACTGTATAATGTTGTAATGAGCAATCAGAGACATGGTAAACAAGGAAAAGCTTCAAGGTGCATAGAAAGTTTATTTTAGTTACTCAGGCCCATATTCCAAAATGCGTTTAGCGCGATTTTAAGCTGTAACAATTCCAAAAACCAGTTAAACGCAATTTTAATTCCGCCAAAATGCATCGAAATTTAAAATTGGTACGGGGTTAGTGTTTTAGTATGTGTTTTCGTCAAGTCAAGTCACTATGAGTTACAATATACTCATCCACCAAGGACACAGTTCAGTGGGTTGTACTTGTACATACATTGATATGAACTGACCTTGTGTGATCTGGGTATCATATATCATACCCAAAAACCATGGGGTGAATTTTCTAAATACATCGATGAATGAAAGCTACTGAACTGTGCCAAGGGAATTGAGACTTTAATAGCTCATAGTGAGTGTCCCTCAGATCCGAAACAAGAAAGAAATCCCTTGCTTTGCGCATGAATTCACAAATTTGAAACAAATAGAAGGACTAACCATTGCCTAATTCCCAGCCTGCAATCCGGTAACCTTTTCGTCTGGTGTAGTTGAGTAATGCGTTTGCGTTTGTTGAGTCCCAGTCGGAACCATTGCGAAGTAACATGTTCAGATCAAATAAAATGTCCCAACCGACATCGGCCGCAAATTTATTGATGTTATCCCAGTCAGCAACTTTTGGGTGAACAATTATAGAACTAATCAATATAATTATAAATGAAATACTAATGTATTTGTGCAACAAATTGGAATGAAATAACATGTACTTTGTTCAAAAATAAGTGCTCGAACACTCGAAATACACCTGGCACAAAAAGTATCTCGGCATGTTTTTCGATCAGTATTGTGCCAAAGTCAGACCATTTTGAAAGTTTTCGAAATATACATTTTGTTGTCTATGTCTTGCTCTTTCATTTAACACCTCGCTTGTAAAAAAGCGTGCAAAAATGGCTGCGAAAGAGTGCCCGAAAGACGCAAACCTCCCAAACCAAAAGTTGCAATTTTTGGATTTTTCAATGGTCACTGTATGGTACAACGCAATAATACGTGTGTATTGATTTTACACAAAGAGGTTTTCCGACTGAATGAGCGAGAAAGCCTACTTGCAATATTGATTGTGGTCCGCGTGTTCGTGTCCCAGTACACTGCAATGTCCATTGAAAAATCCAAAAACTTTTGGTTTTGGGGATTTGCGTCTTTCGGGCATTCTATCTCAGCCGTTTCTGCACGCTTTTTTACAAGCCAGGTATTAAATGAAAGAGCAAGACATAGGCAACAAAATGTATATTTCGAAAACTTTCAAAATGGTCTGACTTTGGCACAATACTGATCGAAAAACATGCCGAGATACTTTTTGTGCCAGGTGTAGTTAAACAAAGCTTTAGGTTAAATACATTTTGTATTAAAATACCTGTCATTGTGAAGTTTGTTCTGTAATCCGGACTAGAATCTTTCTTGAAGTTTTGATCGTCACATGGACTTTCACAAGCGGACTTATTTGTGTGAGTTTTGTTGAAGATCAAGAAGTCAGCATCGGTTCCTCCAAGACGTAGGATGGCTGGAGACATCGCAGAGGCGAGATTCTTGAGTTTTGTTGAGCTGTTGTAAAGAATAATTGCATATTGATTGATTGATGGAATATTGCCAAATGGTAGATATTTTAGGGTATTTTATATCATTATACAAAGTCCTAAAGATTTTGAAGAAGATTAGTACTCAACTTAATTGAAATTGTCCCTGATAATTTCAAATACGGTCCTTCTAGTGATATTATTGACCATCAACACAAACTGTACCAAAATAGATACAAATGTGGTCATTTAAGGCAATTTTCTCAAACCCTTATGCAGTCTGGTAAATTCACCACAGAATATACATACTTACAAATGCCCACTTTCTGGTTGTATTCCAAAAAATGGATTTCACTCCAAATTATCGGCTGCATCCACAGAGGGGATTCACTAGGATTATGACAGATAGGATTCACTAGGATTAGGATGTAGTACCATTCCCATTGATTTTGTATTCCAAAGGGTTAGGAGCATATTTTGGGAATCGGAAGTTAGGCTACAATATTATAGACCCTATGCAATAGGACGTCACATTTGGCGATTAATATAAAATCTCCCTCACCCTACGGTAGAAATACCAAGAGTATAATAGATCACCTGTACACTGCAAAAACTGGAGTGTTAATTTTAACACCATTGGTGTTAATTTTAACACCATGGGTGTTAATTTTAACACCATCCTGGAGTCAATATGGGACCACACCCACTGGTGTTAGATTTACACCATGTTAGTGTTATATTAACACCAATTTTGGTGTTACAATGTATGATATGACACTGCTTGGTGTTAATTTTACACCACATATGGTGTTAATCATTTTTAACACTGCCGGGTGCCAAATTGACACTACTGGTGTAATTTATAACTGTCCTGGAATCATTACGGGACCACTCCCACTAGTGTCAATTAACACCAAACTTTGGTGTTAACATTTATATTTGTAACGTGTGATATTTTAGTAGAAAATGCTTGATTTTGTTATTTTGTGCTTCTATTGTAACTGCTTGCCTCTAACAAATCATAAACAGAACACCAACATCCATAATTAAAATTATGCAGCAACACCGAGTGGTGTTAAATTCTAAGCTTGACACCGACTTGGTGTTAAAACTTTAACACTCCAGTTTTTTGCAGTGTGCATGTTGAGCATCTCTGGAATCCAATAACAGGTGGATGTATTGTAGTCATGTAATTTGATGGCTGCCTATTGCACAGGGTCCATTGAACTCCGGCTATATCCATTACTAGCTAATATTACTATTATTAATAAGCTTCCGGTCATTATTGCGCTGCCATCAGGAAATCGTCAAAATCTTCGCTTCATTTAACTACCGTTTTTCAACGCAGGTCCTATATGACCCTATCCGTGGAATCGAGAGTACGCGATATTTATTGAACTCCAGTCCTATCCGTAATCCGTTGCTAGGCAATATTACACATCATGTTTTGAGGAGTCCAAGTGTGTGAAAATATCGGACCCAAAACATGATAATAATAAAATTGGATGATTTACGCCCAATATTAATTGGTCTCGCTATGAGTTTTAAAATATTGGGCTCGACTGCGTCTCGCCCAATATTTTTGCAACTCATAGCTCGACCAATTAATTTGGGCTTAATCGATCCAATTTTATATCAACTTCAGTTTAATTCGTTACCAATAATGAGGTTTTTCACACTAAGCAGAAGATCGGCCGAATTTACGATTTTTAGTATTTTTCCAACGACGGGATTAACACTATGCTATAGCAGATTTTGCCATCGCTGAAGTATATTTGTCCCAAGTAAATATTTACTGAGATGAGTTTGAGTTAGCTTCAGAGTTCGAGTCCGTGTTCTAGTTCTAGTCAGCTATTTACCTCAAACAACATCTAGACAATATGGCTACGCCGACAATCTTGCCCTTCTTCACTCGGACAGAAGCTGGACTGAAGTAGAAAGTACACATTTTGCAGATATGGCCCTACTTGCAGTATATCTCAAGGCCTGGAGAATCAAGCTGAGTGAAGCCAAGACCATTAATTGCTACTGTCTTCCATCTTAACACCAAGAGGCTCATCACCAGCTTCAAATCAACCTCAATAGAGCACCTCTTCATAACAATGCTACACCAACTTATATGGGAGTGAAGCATCGCGAGTTAGTATGTGCAAAGGTATCTCCGAGGAAAAACCTCCTGTGCCACCTTACTGGATCTTCATGGGGTGCTAGCACATCCACTCTACGCACCACTGCCCTGGCTCTGGTCTACAGTGCTGCTGAATATGCCGTCCCAGCATGGTGCAATAGCTCTCACACAAAGAAGCAGGATACAGTACTCAACGAGACCATGAGAACCATAACTGGCTGCCTTCGTCCCACTCCATCTGAGTTTCTACCAGTGCTTTCAGGCATTGCACACATAAACTGGTGAATAAGGCTATGTTGGACAACAAGCACCTGCTACATAACACTGTCAACGAATCACACCAGCTCGGCAGACAGAGACTGCGCTCCATTCGACCTTTCTGTCGACACGCTGTTAAACTCTCAGTTCCCCATTCAACATCTTACAGTCACGGAATACTGCCTGGCTAAATACTCCTACAGCCTGTCTCAAAAAAAATGGTACAATCAAAAACCGATTTTTTTCAATATTATATCTCAACAAGTCGTTTTGTACATCACATTAAAGATAAAAGACCAGGCTTTCCAGGATTTTTTGTTTCATCTCATTTGCTTGTTTCAATCAAGAGATAACTCCAGTTTACTGCGGAACACAAAAATCGAGTTTGTGCCGCTTTCTGGTTGAGTGAAAACTGTGAACGAATTTGTTAAACATAAGTTATTCACACTTGAACAGATATGAAATTCTTTAAAAAGGGATTAACTTCATAAAGAAACTCTAAAAAATAGGAAAACAGTTACGTAATGGTGGAAGTTATGATCAGTAAGTTCTGGCTTTAAGATAAGTGAATAACATTCGACATACTGTTGTTTGTTAGAAGAGAACCATGAGCGTACAGCTGGCATGCAGCAACCTGGAGGAGAGAGTTTTTATGGTCTTGAAGTATCATGAAACGCAAATTCCTACCAACGCTTTGATACTTTACTTCCAAATTCAATTTTTTATTGACTTCAACAATTAGTAAATGCACAAAGAAAGTGCAATATTTTTAAACCATTTCTTTGGAGTGTTTATTTTGGTTGCAATTACATTCCTTCCAGCAAGATTTTAACAGATACCAATTTTGTAATAAATTCGAAGTTCCGTTTCATTGACGTACAATAAATTTTGTGTAGTCTATTATTTATGAAAAGAAGATATTTATCATTTAACTGATTATTTTGACTATTAAAACTTTTGTCGATAAAACTAGACTTCTTTTGTTTACTTTAATCTGTGTTTTGTTTCTTTTGTCAAGTTGCAATCTTTTGTGAGCTTCAAGACAGCATGGCATAACTGGGCGAAGCAACCCTGCCCATGCATAAAAGTGGCACAAACTGGGTTTTGGTATATCGCACAAAATTAATTATATCTCTGGATTGACAAAAGCAAATAAGATGAAACAAACACCATTGGAAAGCCTTCTTCTTTAATATTATGCCAAGTAAGAATGACTTATTTTGAAATTTCATATTTAACCAATTTTTTCTGATTGTACCATTTTTTTTGAGACAGGCTGTGGGGGGCGGCGACCATCGCCAGCCTGCCAAGGTGGCTCTCTATCACAGAGTGCGGATCACATTCTCAATGGTTGCCCCCTTTCTTCCACCGTGGAATATAGAGTTCTCAAAACCACAAACCCATCAAGAGTGAGCTGGCTCCACCAACTTCAACACATTTTAGCTGCTCCTCATACGCAGAAGAAGTTAGCTATAGAGTTAGAATCCAGAAACCCTGATTCAAACTCCGAGATTTGAGATTTAGCTTTCACCACTGGCTAGACCTCCGTGAATTAAACGTTTATTTTTGTTTTTTAATTACAGTGTTCTGTTGGAATATTTTCCATAATACGTCTCTAGGAATGGAGATGTACTATTAAATTTAACACAAAGGATGAGGCGTATTTTTATACTTCACTTAACATCAAGTTTACCCATCTCGCCCTGATAACGCCGTCATAGCAAGAGAAAAGTATTTGTGATCGGTCGTAAGCAACCTCTGTGTTGTATCACGGAAGAAATCCGCTTTTGCTGTTTAGAGAAAATATCTTTAATTTAACACTTCATGTTTAATGTAGGCATGTTAAATACTAACCCCGACTCCTACATCACTGCTATTTTTGTTGGCTGTTTTTTTCTGCTGCTGCTGCCACAACAACACGACGACGAACGTCGGCGACACAACAACAATACACCACCGACCCACGCACCAGTCCAGTCCTTCCCTTACCCTAGGCTTGACGCTACTGTGCCCCCCACCGCAGCTTCTTCGATCCGATATTACGGCTACTGCTATCCACTTAATATAACTATCTGTTACACACCAGACCACTACTTGCTAAACCGGCTGCTACTTGCGAGTACGATACTACGACTAATACTACTACTACTACTACACTTACTACTACTTACTACTACTACACTACTATAACCTCTACTACAACTAACTACTACACTACTACACTACTACTACTACACTACTACTACTAACTAACTTACTACTACTACGACTACTACTACAACCAACACACTACTGAACGCCCGCGACTGCTGACTACTACTAACTACTACTACTACCATTGCTGCTACTACTTACTACTAACTGACTACTACTACTACTACTACTACTACTTACTTACTACTACTACTACTGCTATCTCGCTTACTACTACCGGCTACTAACTACTGCTACTACTACTGCTACTGCTACTTCTAAGTTACTACTACTACCAACCACCACAACTACATCATTAAAGAGGTACGGTTCCGAGTTTATGTGTATTGTGGTTTCTCTACTTGATATGAGAGTCTGGCCTATGC
Organism: Ophioderma brevispina; assembly: GCA_023653785.1. Classification (NCBI taxonomy): domain Eukaryota; kingdom Metazoa; phylum Echinodermata; class Ophiuroidea; order Amphilepidida; family Ophiodermatidae; genus Ophioderma; species Ophioderma brevispina. The sequence continues at coordinate 100,114 of JAMKCH010001386.1, forward strand.
ATACATGACCCCCATCAAATACCGTGGGAAACAAACTTGCAGTTTTGGACGGTAGACCGCAATATATGCCTTTCAAAGCCCTATTCAATACTGTGCTAATATTTGATGGTTAACACTAAACTGCAGGTGTTTGTTTTATATCTTGGAATGGAAATGGATTTGAGTCTCGAAAATTTCAGGTGAGGAATGAGAAAATACGGGCCTTTCATCTATATCAAAATCTATACACTTCCGGGTAATCAGGGGTCCCAAAGACGATCGGAAACGCACCTTTAACGCCCTCCTATTACTAGTAACAAAGACGATAACGCGTACGTTTGATATAATCTCTCTTGTTGCTTTTCTCTTCTTTCTTTTTCACGGACGGCTAGCTAGTGCCTATTTGTCATTGTCCATAATATAGCCTCACAATACGGAATACAACGTAAGAATACGATTTGGATTAATCAAGCAATGTACTTTCAAATGACTGCCTTATTGCTTTAATTCTTCGGCTATGGGGGGCGTATCATGAATAGTACCGAATATTGTGCTGTAGCATCAGCCGTACTTTGTGTTTTCGCCGCGAATAAATTGGTAAGGAAGCCGCGATACACACACAGTTTTGTCGGAACAACACATTAGGATATCAAATACATTTTTGTCGAGAGTAACCCCTGACTAAGATGGTTTAAGACTTGCCATTGGAAATCAAACTCTTCTTGTAATCACAACTTTCTTTCACCTTCTCAATCGAGACTTTAAACACAACACAGATCTATCCAAAAGGCTACTTGTACGCGAGGTAACAGGTTTTTAAAAGCATGCATTTCCCCTGTCAGCTTCAAACAGGCCCGGAAACCGTTTGTGATAAAAGGTATCGTAATTATTGATAATATCACTGAATATACCGCAATCAGAAAGTAGTAAAGAGCAAATCTGGGACTTGAATAGAGACTTTTGATAGTTTTCCTCAGTTGGTTTTCTGTTTTATTTTGGTTAGTTTGGCGTGTTGTAGGGGTGCCGGCCAGCTTTACTGGGTGAACCAGTTTGATTTATAGTTCCACTATAGACAAATCCGACCAGCCAAATGTTGGTCAGAATTGATATCCGCCAGTACTCTGGGGGGGTGCCGCCACGCAAACCGCTACCCAATCCTTTTTGTACTGTACCGCGCTTGATTAAGTTGACATTTTGGGGAATTCAAGCAGGATGCCCCCAGCTAATGGCTGCCAGTGAGGTGTTGAATGTGTAAAACCCATTGGGTGTATCTCCGTTGTCGCAACCGTCCTAAGGAGAAACTTGTATAGGACACATGTCTCTCGTGGTCGACCAAAAGATTAAAACAATATTACTTCCATAAGCAATTGGGGTCGATTTTCCATGAAACTTGTCCTATAGGTTAATTGGTGGACAAAGTTTTACACATGTCGTCTGTCTTCAAGAATCTGGCATATTGCGTACCATTATTTGATTGATTATAACAAAAATGAGTAACCTTTGGTATGAGCAGCGTCCATTGCCCTTTCATGACGGTGATACGTGAGTAGGGGCATCTCGTAGTAGGGGATTAAGATTACTTAGCTCGTCTGTCTGGAGAATACGTAAATCGTCTCGATGAAATGCAACGCGAGGTGAAAAAGCTTGGCTAAATTTTTACATTGAGTTTGTGCCTACTTTTGGCTGAAATCAAGCGAAATTCGCCAAAGACAGCCGGGGGTGAAAATGCATATATTGGTCCATTATTGTACCAGAGGCACCCGGCCCGTAGGTCCTGTGTAAAGGAAAATATAATAGTTTTGGAATTGCAAGGTTTTCAAATTGATACCATAATTTATTGGTGGGGGACAACAGCGAATAGAATAGCGATTAAGGCGGTAAACTTTCAAAAGGCAATAAGATCCATTTACCTTGGTTATGCAAATGCCCATGTTTATAAATTCGTTATAACAACCTTTCATTCATTTTCACTTATTGGCATTGAGACTCGTACACCACGTGAACAAATGCGCGCCCTCAAGTGTTTTCCAAAACCTACTCTTTCGATTAACAAACATATGTTCTAACAAATTTCATGCGTTTATAAACTGGCTTTATTAATACGGAAAAGCACTGTTTTTATCAATGCACCTGAGATTAGTAAAATGATTGTTTTCGTAAGCGAGTCATCAGGTTTTTTAAAAAAAAGTTCGAAATCGTTTAGGGGCCAACTATCTCCGATAACGTGAGTTTATTAGAACGAAAAAACATAAGTATCATTGGTTAAATATCGTCACATCGAAAACACTGTTTTTTCACTTGATAAAACTTTTTTCTCGATAAACTATTTGTTGTTTTCACTCTAAAAACCGTGTTTTTCGAATTATGGACATCGGCTTTCATACATTGGCCATCCTACAGATACTTGGGTCGACGAGCGTTTCGTTTATTTTGGTTAGCCGGCTTTTAAAGGGACATTGCCACATTTTGCATATAGAGCGCCCTCATTTTTGTCAAAACTCAGGTTTTGCACGTGTTAGTTACTTCTATGTTTAACACCTCGCTGAAATAGCGTGTAAATCATAATGGTATCAAATCACTCCGGAGTCTTTTATTCGACAATGACTGTAGTTGCCCAACTGAAAAGCAAGAAAGTATCCGTCAGGTTGTGTATATTCCTTGTAACAGTCTTTAGCTTTGTCCAGACCACCTTTATGTTACATTACCTCATTGCCATAAGATATCTGCCATTTAGGTAGTTTGTATGTAATTAAACACGTCGATCTTTTGACTGATAAAGGGAAATGTGGAAATGCCCCAATTAACGTCGACTTTAAACTATGTTCAATTTGTGGCTAGTTACACCTATTTCTTTGGTGTAAACTCTGTTCTCTCCATCGCACAAGTCCCAATCTCTCCAATTTCAGCTATTTTAAAGGCCGTGTACTATATTAATCACTTCCCTTTATACCCCGAGATCGAGCCGCTGATTGCTGAAAATCCACCCGTGTCCCTTTAACCACCCTCCATCACGTTAGCCAATTTCATTTTCTTCAACATTACTTTCGCATACAACCTACTTTCGCAATGATATTTTCTCTCATTTTTTTCCTATAAAACATCTCAAGATACTACCGTATAATTCCTTCTTACAAAGAAAAGTTTGATTTTTTACAAACAAAAATGTTGTGATCAGCAGCACCATTTGAGATCCAATTTTGTAAATAATCAGTAGTTATTCATCATAGTCAATATCCAAGAGTATAAGACACTCAAATTCACCCGAAACAGAACAAAGCCTAGTACATAACCCCACCAACGTGTATGTAGGCAAGTAAAATGGGACAGGAAAAGTTAGACAAAAATGCAAAAAAAATACATCGGTCCTCGGACCGCTTGTGTCGCATGCCGTCGCGGTTAGTGAATGATAGGCCTAGCATGACCTTTGACCTTGATATGTGACCTTGGACCTCATAAACAAATGAGGGTTTGCATGTAAACTCCATAAACCAAGTTTGGTTCCAATTGAACTTCAACTTTTCAAATGAGGTCAATTTTACATTTTCAGTCTATCTTACAACATGACCTCACATGACCTTTGACCTTGGTATGTGACCTTTGATTTCAACAACAAATGAGGGATCCCATGTTGCACCTATGATTCAATTTTGGTTCCAATTGAACTTTTCAAATGAGGTCAATTTTACATTTTCAGCCTATTTTACAACTTGACCTCACATGACATTTGCCTTGGTATGTGACCTTTGACCTCATCAACAAATGGGGGATGCCATGTTGCACCTGTGTCCTAAGTTTGGTATAAATCCATCAAAGTATGAGGATATTACAGGCAAATGTTAACCCTTTTTTCACAACAGACATCAACAACAACAGACATCAACAACAACAACAGACAACAGTGGACAAAGTGATCCCTATGTGTCTTCCTGCCTTAGGGCAGGCGACACAAAGTGTTAAGAGAAAATGCAATGGCAATAGCCTTTTTTTATTTTTTTTTTAAATTTTGGCATCAAACCCGGTGTAGAATTATAGTCCGCCGTACTCACAGTCCGGCTACAACGTTAAGGAATAGAGCACTCGCTTCAGTTGACTCTTCACGCAACATTAGTTTCACGCTTTATTCCGTTGTCGTCTATGGAGCCTGGACTGTGGCTCCCGGCGGACTATAATTACTTTCACACCGGCGTGCGTCATGATGGTTTTAAGGGAAGGATTTTCCGAGCAGGAAACCTTGCGACTTATTTCAAATTCCAAGCTTCTATCAGGAAGGTAATGTTGTGTTTCATATCTTCCTAAATATCACTGCAGGACCTATAAAAGTATATATTTTATAAAGTAAATTATGATATCCAAAATCTATTATAGCGGAACTTTGGTAAATGTCATACTTTTGAAGAAAATCAGTAAAAACGGCGACTTCTCGATTTCGTTCATGTTCATATTCGTATATATTCCTTGACATTCAAAAACACCAAATACTGAGAGAAATCTCTGCAATTTTTCCTTATAATATTGCATTGCTTTTACAGGCTTTCATTCAAATTTACTGTATATTTTACAGTTTGATGTAATATATTTTACAACAAACTGTAAATTTTACAGTATATGCACCGTAAACATGTGTTGATAGGCCTACAAAATTAAGGTGTTCGTCAGTGTTTTTTTATTCTCCACACATTTACAATCTCTATAATAAGTCACCAAATATATATGTTTTTATATGTTTTGACTAAATTAATTTTTACAGTATACTGTAATTTTTACGGTAATTTGTTGGCAGAATTGCTGCCAGGATTTTCCTGTAAAATTTACAGTATTTTTTTTTACAGTCTAGTCTAGTGTAAAGACTCCATTGAGGGATTATATGCCTGACGGACATCTTCGCACATACTTGTTCTGTGCAATATTACATGATGAAATAACCTAAATCTCAAAAGTTAAGATTAAGGGAACCATTATGCGTTTCAAAAAAGCTTTTAACATTTGAGTGTCCATGAGCTCATTGCTTAACAATCAAATACATCCGCCAAAACGTGATGGCAGGGGCTTATCAATGGCGTTTGTAAGACCTATCGCACGAAGATTACACAGGTCGTCTGTAGAAAAAAGCAGGACCTTCACTGTAAAGTAGTGTTAGAAATTCTGGAAAACTTGTGTTTAGATGGCTAAACGTTTATCGTTTACATATCAGCGTACTTTAACATGATCTAAACATGTTCAAATCCTAAACATAATATTGTCATCTAAATACTCGTTTGCACAGAATTTCTAAACACTGTTATTACAGTGTTTGTAAACGAGTTTTAATCTAGGTGTGCAAGGCAAGATCAGGCTGCCATACATAAGCTGGACTAGGGGCCGAAGTTGTTTAAGGAATGTTTTGACAAAAATTGTAAATAGTGTAATATCTAACGAATACAATATTTCATTATTAACTTCATGATACGGCTGCTACTTGTTTCTTTAAAATTTTTGTTTTTGTTGATGTGTCAATAAGTTATCACAGCAACAACAGTAGTAACAATACAATTTAACATGAGACACCACGCCTTAATGTGTTTACAGTCCACCATTTCAATGTAAAACAAATGAACTAAACAATCTTAAACATTAATTTATGAAGGTTCTTGGGTAAACTTATTTCTGGCACGTTGATGCATTTGCTTGGATGACGTAAAACCCGTACGTGAGTGGCGGCAATGTGATCGGCGCATCCTGAGGGAGCTCTTCTCCTTTCATCACTGGTATGCTGTCATTTTCAGTTAGCGTCAGCTTTTGACCATTCAAATTAACTTCCCTGTTGAAAGAGTAGTAGTGGTTTATATTGAAAGGGGTTGTCTGACTGAATTAAAAAAATAACAGTATTGTATTTAATTCATAGGTAATATACATTTATTCAAAACAAAAGTGACCTTGTAATCAAAAAATATAATTTACATTGACTTATGTTACAAAAGCAGTTTCTTTGAAATTTCTCGAAGACATTAACCCTTATTAGAATTAGTTTACTGTTTTAGTGGTTGTAAGATTAAGTTAATGATTAAATTACATTGAGGGCGTGTGTCATTTTGTTATGACACACACGCCCTCAATTATTCGCGATGTTGAGATTTTAGCATGGTTGTATTTATTTTTAATAAATTAGAATGTACAAGTAAATGGCGGTTTGTCACGTAGCTCTGATGACTTTTAGGCTTAAATGAAATTGCGATTTTGAGGAATATTCTCCCTACATCTAACATGATTTGACTTGTAGAATAAAATTTCATTGTGTAAAGTAACTCCCATTTTATTTATTACAACATTAAACCAACCAAAATGTAACCAAATGTAGCAATTGACGTTAAAATAATTTGCATCTACAACCAATTCACACGCATTATTATGTATGACGTTTATTCTCATTCTGTCTATCACTAACAAACTTAAAACAAATAAATTAATTAACATGCATTGATATTAACTGAAAAAACAATTTCATCAAAGGTAACAAATTGTTCAATAAGATATAAAAATGACCTTACGTAGATGTTAGATTCTTGCTGCCGTGTGGAGTCAATAAGTACTGGTACACCCTCTTGTGAGATAAGTCACCTTTAAGAGTAAGTGACACATGATTTTCCTTCTGAAGATTTAATATAAAGATGGTTACTGACCCTCTACTGTGTAGCGTTCCCGGTCTTGATCTAAAAAAGAGAGAGAAAATGCGCTTGACGTTGACTGGTTCGAATCTGACCGAGAAAGTAACGATTTAGTTGAGATTGATCTGCAGGAATGTTTTAAAGGGACATTTCGTGATCCATAGCCTCGTCCCCCGACTTACTTTAAAAAAGTTGGGATTTGTGCATCATCTGGACGGTTAGCCTCAGTATTGTACTATATACTAATACGACGCACGGATTTAATCGTCTAAACAAGAAGTTCTTAACTTTATATTTTCTCTCCATAAACGGGCAGAGACAGGTATATGGAACATTAGACCAGTTAACAGCAATGTTTGTAAACATGTTAGGGCCTGGTATCTTGAATTAGGTCGGCCTGACTGTTGTTACACACTGGGCAATTGTATCTTTTAGAGTTTTAATACTATGGGCCATAGCGATTCGCAGGAATGGATTCGCAGGCAACAAAAGAAGTGACGTAGGATGTTAACTGGTCTATACAAACACTTGCTCATAATACCAAAACGCTAGATCGGAATCAACTAATATTTTAGAGATAATAAGGGGGAAGGGCACCAAAAGTGAGCCATAAACAAATAAGTAGTAGTTAGAATCACCACTTATACCATTAAAATAACGACTTTTATCATTAAACAGGGGCCTTTCCATACAAGTAAAATTGATTTTTGTAAATGCACGTCTGTGAAATTTGGCAGAGTTAGGACACGTCCATTAGGGCGTCGCAGATTTCACTACCTATGATCTGGACTGGAGTTATTAAGTCAGAATGTTGAAAATAGTCAAAATGTGCAATTACAGGTTGTACAGAGGTTAAAAATAACTTTGCTCCCATTTGGGTAAGAAATGTCTGAAGTTATTTTCATTCATATTTTCATATTTATTTATTTTTATCCAACATCAAGCATACATGTGGTACAGTAATATCATAGATATTAATTAATTATAATGCTTATTATATATATATATAAACAGTATAATTTAATTGCATAAGTAATTTATAATAGGTGAGTAACAGTTATCATCAGATATAAATGCAAGATGAAGGACGAGGACACTGCATAACGCAGAGCGTGCAAGCGCAGCGCCCTCAAACAAGGTTACTTAAACTACTATCAAATATACAAGGACATACATATAACAACTTGTTTGAACCAAATAAAATAGAAGTATATAGTTCAAACAAGAAATAAGGGTGCAGAAATGAATAAAAATAAAATATAAAGGAGACGACTTATAATAGAGGAAGAGACAGCTAGATAAAAATTATGAAAATGATGACATTAGGAATGAAGCAATGATGATCAAGGAGATGGATTGGGGTCATAATAACCAAGGAGCATTTTTTTCATATTAGATTTATAAAATAAGGAATAGTTTTGAGCATATCACATGTTGTGTTTCCGATCAAGGTGGAGAATCAAGAAAGACATTAGCCATAAGACTTTGACCAACATGTATAAACCAGAGGGTGTTTTTAATCAATCCCATGATGCATAGGAATGTGCCTATACCGTACTGTACTAAACACATGTCAGTACTTAAAAAGGTCCCAGGAAATGCAAATAGAATTGATGTGGTTTGTGTCAAGTCTACATGGAGCGAGGAGAAAGCATTCAATATTTGGATTACTCTAGTAGCTCATGGTGGTTTTGTATGCATTATATGTCCAGAGCTAAACTCTTCAGGAATCCACTAATTGAAGGTCCAGGAATAATATTTGGTTGGTAACATAATTCTTACTGACGCCGAAAATGCTGAAATGGCCACGCCCCTTTTTGGGGGGTCACGCCCCCTTTTGAGCGAAGTACTACTGACTGTATCTACAGAACCGTTGGACCTAGAAGGTTGAGAGACCACTCAAAATGTGCGGAATGGCCACGTTATGGGGGTCAATAATACATTTTTATATCCAAAGTCAAAGGGTTTTAAGATACAATGGTGTCAAAAACTGATTTCACCATATTGAGCACTATACAATTATGAATGAAATAATAGGTTTTCAAGAACCAAACAGGAAAGAGTTCATTCACCATAAAACAACACCTTGGATTTTCCTCTAACTCTCCTCAGGGACAATTGTTGGGGTAGCTATGGGTATGCCACAAAAGAAAATCATATTCATTCCGTTCTCAACGGCAGCCCATAAAAAAAATGTGACTTTGAGCAAAATTGGGTAATATTAGTTAAAACCGTCATTTTTGTAATGGCTGTTATAAACAGTGTATTTGCTCCCCACTCATCAGTTATGACGTTTGTATGCACAAGTTATTGACCATTTTGGGATTTCAACTGGATAGAATCAGCATTTTAATGTTACTCCTTCCGTTTTCATCATGGGGGGGTGGTCAAAATGGTGTGGGTGTTGGTGTATTGGTGTGGTTATGGCCCATCGTAAAGTGCAAATATATTGTTTTTCCCACGGCCTTAAAGTTAATATAAGTTGTTAAAGTCCCTTCACAGGCAAAGTTAAATGCTTGTGAAGGGTCTTTAAATGATCTAAAAAAGCACTACGGCATGGCTTGGTGACCATGAACAAGGCAAAAATGAGATTTCCCCCTGGTATTGCATGAAAAGTCCCCTAAAATAACCGAACCATAGACGCACGCCGCGTGGTGAGAATAGGCGACTTCTATCATATTTTTCATTTTTTAGGGCCTAATGGGCAAGGGTAAAATCTGCTGAAGGATCTTAAAACAAATAATCTAAATGCACTAACTACCTGCCGGTTCCCTTGAAGTAGGCTAAAAAGATTATGACCCCAAAGAGTTGGGCCTTTTTGTGGCTCAAATGCAAAAATCGTTAAAATATTACCCACTTTTTACAGTCCGCACTAACAATTGGCGTCAGGGGCGGATTCCAGAGTTTGAAAAACGCCCAAATCCAAAACGATTTCCGGGGGGCTGAAAGGCTGTAACTGGTCCCAAATAGCTCAAAATGGGGCTGATTTTGCAAAGAATTTGCAAAATTACCAAGGGGAGGCGCGCGCCCCCCTCCGCCCACTCCCTGGATCCGCGCCTGGGCGTAGCCAAGGAGGAAGGACGGGGACAACTCTCCTTCCCCCCCCACCACACCACCCACAATAAATCAGAAGGGAACCAAAGGGAAGACTAAGGAAGACAAAAGAAAAGAAAAAGAGGGAGAGAGAAGGGGAGAGAGAGAGAATAGGGACAAGAAGAGAATGGGCAAAGGAGAGAGAGAAAGGAGGAAGAAGAGAAAGAGGAAAGGTAGGAAGATGAAAAAGAAGGAAACGGGGAAAATTGTGCTTAGACTGGACAGATAATGCATACAAAACCTCATGAGCTATAGGAGTAAAGGTACCAGCTGAAATCAAACCACATACATAAATAACCAACTTTTTGAACATACCTGACCAGAACATGTTTTAGTTCGAATCCCAACTTGGCCGATGTCTGACTGCAACCCCAAGATCTTATTAGACGCCAAAGCTAAGTAATTGCAAATCGAATGTGAAATTGATGACCAAGCGGAGTAAATTTTACTCAATTACACTGGGGGTGGGCAAGTTATTTTTTTTTGGGGGGGGCAAAAGTGAATTCTGGGGGGAAATGTCAAAAAAATTTTTGGAGATTTTTAAACCAATTGTGGCCCCAAATTGCTGATTTGTGTCAAAATTTTGGTGATTTTTTCGCCCCAACTCGCTATTTTTGCAAAATCCCTCAGTTTCTTTCGGCCGAGGGGGGGGGGGGGGGGGAAGAAAAAAAATTAGGGGGAAATTTTCCCCCTCCACCCACACCGACCCACCCCTCCCCCCGCCCCTCCCCCTTGTTCATCTTTATTTTGCCTTCCTACCCTTGTTATTAACTAGCTATAACTGATTAAGTTTTGGAGCAAATAATCGTTATAATAACCTGCACTTAAAAATGCCGGTTGTTCACCATGTTACCCAATTTTGATCAAGGTCACAAAAATTTTTACGGGCTGCTTGTTCGAGAACGGAAGGAATCGGAATTTTCTGTTTGTGACCTACTCTTATCTAACCCTAACAATTATCACTGAGGAGAGTTTATCTAAAAACCTTGGCTTTTGGATATAAAAAATGTATTATTGACCCCCATAATGTGGGCCATTCTGCACATTTTTTGAGTGGTCTCTCACTTCCTAGGTCCAACGGTTCTGTAATTAAAGTCATAGTAACTCTTCATACGTCACTCAAAAGGGGGCGTGACCCCCAACAGGGGCGTGGCCAGTTCAGCATTTTCGGCGTCCAGTGGGATTGTGTTACCAACCAAATATTTTTCCTGGACCCTTCAATTATGGGATCCCTGAAGAGTTTAGCTCTGGAATATCATGCAATACAAAACCACCATGAGCTACTCGATCGATTTGGTGATGAATCATTAGTGAAACTATTGATTTTTCATAGATTAAAGAAATTCCAGGTGACTGGTGTGAATCTATTCAGGGCACTCGACTGAAAATCAATAGTTTCACTAATGATGTCACTGGTAGTGTATTCTTTTTTGTGGCCCTGTTTATTGGAATGGAATGCCCCGTAAAGATTTGGACTAGGTTTATCATCTCATTTCCTGGGACCTTTAAGGGATAAAAAGTATTCCAAAAGTTTAAAACCACAAGACATTTCATAATCATGCAAAAGATTCCCTAAGTACTAATGCTTTGTAGGCTAAAATGAGCGTTAAAGTCAGGGGTTTTATGTGTTAAGAATATAATTTTTTATGTGATCACATGACCCTATTGATGTGAAATTTCCCAATGATGTGAAGATTAAAACCTATTTTTATCCAGATGAACAATTTGACGAAGTACTTGTCTGAACAGCTTTTAATTTATTTTTTGACCTTGAATCATCTGAAATGGACCTTTTAGGTTACTTTCTCCATTTGTATCCCACAATTCCAAAACCTTAGGTCACACATGATGCAAACTATAAATACTTGGAATCCTTATGACCAGACGAACAATTTGGATTTGAACAAGATTGGAGCAATTCTAATTATCCTCCATGCAAACTTTTATTTCCCCATCATCACTGATCATCGTGAAATAGAGAAATCTGCAATGACCATGTAATATGGCAAAATAAATAAAACTAGAAATAGAACAAGGACCATGTAATAAGGATTTTTTAAAATAATCTTTACCTTGTTTGATTGTTCGTACAATGTGCATAAGCTCGGATATGAGTAGGAGGGTGATCTGCTGTATCCTTCGATCCATCTTGAACGCTGATGCTGACATTCAACACTACACGACCTACTAATTGCTTGTACAATACAGATAGCCAATACACCTACAAGAATTAAGAATAAGTTTTGAAAATCTTAACCGCTCATCCCTGGATTCTGCATACGTTATAATAATCAAGTCAGTGTTTTTAATGGCTTCCCAAAAGACCTGAAAATGAATGATTTTGGAAAAAAATATTGAACAATTCTGGTCTTTATCCTAGTCGCCAGTAGAGTCAAAAGGTTAAGACATACGCAAAGTGTATCTTAATATCGTTGTCTATCAAGAGCCGTATTTGCACAACTAAGGAAGCGGTTATTATTTACGCGGGGTGGGGAGGGGGGGGGGAGGAATTTAACTTTTTTCGGAAACGCGTTCAGCCCTCGCTTCTGTTCAAAAAATCCTTTACTAATTTTAGGAAATTTCTCCATTTACAGTTCAGGTGCCCCTCACCTTGATGAACATTTTCGCCCCCCCCCCCCCCCCCCTCGCTCACAAACATTTCTCGTATTCTCTCCCCTCCGTTCCTCCCTCTGGCGTAAATAATGAGCCCTCCCTTAACAGGAGTACATACTTTAGGCGTGATTTCACATCCTTAGAGCTATGTCGTCTGTAATTTTACTTAAAAAGTTACTAAATTGTTTCTTTTTAGACTAAACCATTAGTGTGTCGAAATTAAAAAAAAGTAGATTCAAACAAGTGTGTGGATGGTTATAGCCCTACTGACCGAGACAAATTTTGAAAACATAGGTCTAATATTTTCAATTTCGTAACTACTTACAGGGGTAGGGTTCAGTTCTTCATCAAGTAGTCCGTAATAACCACCAAAGAATGTCTGACGTATCAAAAGATCTACGCCATTAGCTGCGGAAAGACCCAATTTGTCCAACCACCTGTAATAGAAAGCTACCCAAAACGTCAAGCCAATACATTGAAATGGACACAGGGCTATGAGTTGGATGACGATTGGCTGCCTTAAAGTATTGTCCTGCTGAACAGTTCTCATGTAACAGGGGATAAATAAAGACACGGCGCCTCCCTCATTAAAAATGAATTTACTGGGCGGACTTTCGACACAAATATAATGAAATATCCTAAAATAATAAGACAGTACCAGATGGTTTTTTCATGGTCTCATGGAGATTTCTTTCGCAAAATCCTGATTATTATTCCGTACAACTGTCCGAACAAAATGTGCCACAAAGTAACAGCAATCATGGAGGCTGTCATCTCCGTGCTATATTTACAACGCCGCAACGCATACCGAAACCGAGGCCAGGAAATAATATCATGTGACTTAGCCAGTTTACCATAAGCCTCATCCTTGTGAACTTCGATGAGCACACAAAGGATCCGATCTGAAGTTCACGGCTTGTGGCAGAAAGATAGCCTAAATATAAACATGGGCGACTTCCTTAATCGTCTAACTGCTTATGCCCCCGGGTCACGGTGATGAAAAGCTAAGCGACTGAAATACAACTAGACTCTACAACCCTGCAAACGGCTGGCTAAAGCTCCCGGTTCTGAATTCCAAGAGCCTGTGGTAATTCGCGTGCTGTGGACAAGTTGGTTGGTATTCGCTCTTTGGCACTGTTGGTCATTTGCAGGTAGAGCCCACAATGACCAATGAAAGCAACTGAAACTGGCCAAACCCTGTTCCGATTAATTCATGCCAATACATTTCCTTTAAGAATTTTATAACTAAAACTAATATAAAATTTTAGAATATCAAAGATTATGTTTTTCCTCCCTCTTACGACAAGACGTATTTGAGAAAGGAAATGTTGGTATTTTCTTTGATACTTATTACAACACAAAGCGTAATTAAATTAATATAAAACCCCCCCAAACAACTTTTTAGCAGACCATGCACATTCACCCGTCTACCGAGGGGGGGGGGGGTGTTTACCACCCCCCCCCCCCCTCAGGTTTTTCCCCGGCTTGCTAAAACCGCACCCCCCTTTTTTAGGTGCCCAAATGATTTAATGTAATTGTTCCAATTGACATGTTTCCGCTCCTTTTATAAATAAAAAAATATCGAGAAAAAAAACATCCCCGGGGTATAGGTAAGATACAGGTGACCCCAACGGTCGAATAGGGGGGGTGGTTTAAACACCCCCCCCCCCCTACCCGGAAGAGAAGTACCACTGCTAACACAACACAGGTAACATCACAGACCTTGAATTTTTGGTACCAATCCATAGCTATGGTCCTCTCTTTCCATTGATACCAAAATGAGTACCAACATGCCTAGCATTACGTCACATGACGTCATAAGTTCGCATGTCAGCAAAACGCCAATTTCCATAGACACACACAGTGAAAAATTCAATTTTCGCCAAAAAGCTTCTAAAAAATCAGATTTTCATGCGGTATTTTGACTCTACTTGATGGGGCAATTGATAGTATTTATCTAAGACATCATTTTTAGAAGAGCTATAATAGGTGTTTGATTCGCAAAAATTGCGAAATATCATTTCCCCACCCTAATATTCAGTATTTTCGTACTTTCCTCACCATATGACGTCATTGTGACGTCATAATGGGATGTTAACTCTATTTTGGGTAGCCAATGGAAGAAGAAACTCTAGCTAAAAATCCCTTTGGACCAAATTTACAGGAATCGGTGTTCAGTAACGAAATCCAAAGGGGGGGGTGGTAACCACCCCCCCCACCCTTCGTGATTTTTGTTACAAAACATGGCTCAGGTAACGAGGGGTTAATAAATAAAAAAAGCGCAAAACGCACAAAAAATACAAGAATCCCCAGTCATATGCATCTGATATTCCGACACTACCCTCCACCGTAAGCCCCTGCCGTCTCTCCAATCCAAGACTTTGACAGATACGGGCGATACTTCTGAATGAGTTTCTGGACCTGGTCAATCTCTGCTCTTTCCTTTAGCCAGTCCATGACTTTTGGGTCAGGTGAATTTACAAGAGTTTTTGCGTTTATGCTGTTCATTGAATACGAGTAGTGCCAAGCAGTAGCGTACGTTGAATTGCCGCAAAAACGCAGGAATCTAAAGAAATGAAACCCATTTGGGTGGGTTACTGTGGATACGCCCGATCGACAACCCCCACCCTACTTATACAACCATCAAATTGAAATTTGGGTATCAGAAAAAATTTCGGTAATATTTCCCATTTACCCTCCGGTCAGTGAAATTACGATTCATCTATCGTGATTTAATTTCAGAGCGAGGCATTTTGAGAACCGCTAGAGCCATTAACAAACTGACAATCAGACAGCGCTTACAACCAATCATTTTAAATGCCCATTTTATTTTATTTATTTATTAGCAGTCATATTTATACAGGGTAGCCTAATCAGTTAAAAAACTGCTATCCATAAGGGACCTGTTACAACATTATTCAAATAACACAAATTACATGGCAATTGACTTTTACAAAAATATTATAAATGGTTTTTTTTACTTTTGAGAAATATACACACAGAATTGTTAAAATATTACTTTTCAGAATTCCTATATACGAAATAAAAAACAGACAAAAGAACAATACCTCAAGATAAAAAACCAAATCACGTATAGGACAAACACAGCCACGATCAACTATACTTCGACCATAATAAAAGATATAAATACAACAACAACAACAACAACGCCACGAAACACCATAAAATAGTTAATACTTAAAACATTAAGACACAACCTGCATTAAACATGTTTTAATGCCTTAATGGACGTTGATTGCCGCTGCTCATTACTTAAGTGTTCAACCCCGGGTCCTCAAGCTACTGGAAGGTACGTTTACCAGGGTTGATATTGGGATGGATTAAACATAGAGCACATGGTCATTTGTGTAATACCAATAAATTTGATGACACAGTGAAGCGGTCAGAAAGATACTCAGGAGCCAAGTTGTTACGGCACTTAAAGACTGCACACATTCTATGAAAATTCCACCTCGTAGGAAGGTTTTTCCAAGAAAGGGCATTTAACATATCATTAATGTGTGTTCTTGGACGGACACCCAAGATCATTCTTGCAAGTCGATTGTGAAGTTTATCTTGAAGACCACTGGAGCAGCTAGACCACACAACATCACAGTAGTCTAACAAAGGCATAACCATAGCACTGCTCAACATTTTAAAAGTTCCGGCAGGTAAATCTGGTTTAGCTGATCTTCTAAGAAAACCTATTTGCTGTGGAACCTATTTTAGCAATCTTCTTCTTCTTCCAGTTAAGCGCCAACTTCATATTTGAAGACTCTGGCACGAAGTGTGTGTGGCGTGCGGGCAATTTATTCTAACTGGAAGAGGGCTTTCTTGAAGGCTTCTGGTGTTGGTGCATGAACTATATTCTCAGGCATATTCCACTGACGGGTAGTACGTGGGAAGAAACTGAATTGGTGGTATTCAGTATGAGCAAAAGGGACATGGTATGCAAGTGAATTTCCGCAGCGCATTTGTGTGGTGTGATTTTTGGATGATAAGAAGAGAGTGGGATCAATCGCAACATGGTCATAATGGATCTTGTAAAACATGGTCAGTCTTGACTGCTGACGACGTAGTTCCAAGGTGGGCCAGTTGAGTGTCTTGAGCATGGCAGTTACACTGTCTGTGCGACGGTACTTATGAAGAGTGAAGCGAGCGGCTCGTCGTTGGACCATTTCGACTTTGTTGATAAGATGTTTGGTGTATGGGTCCCAAACTGAGCTGCTATACTCTAATATCGGACGAACGAGGGCTTTGTAAGCATGGGATTTGATGTCACTATTCTTGATGTTAATGTTTCGTCGTAAAAAGCCAAGGGTGCTGTTTGCTTTGGCAACAACTGTGTTAACATGTTTATCCCATCGTAGGTCATCAGAGATGGTAAGTCCAAGATATTTGATGCTAGAGATATGGTTAAGATGGTGCCCATGCATGATGTAGTTGTAGAAGATTGGGTTTTTCTTCCTTGAGATGGTGATTACTTCACACTTTTCAGGGTGGAACTTCATCATCCATTTGCTTTCCCATTCGACAAGTTTGTTTAAATCCTCCTGGAGTACGGTGGCGTCATCTTGGTTACGTACTGCCATGTAAATCATAGTATCATCTGCAAAGAGGCGGGTTGTAGATGACAGCCTCTCTGCGATATCATTGATATAGTATAAAAACAGGCAAGGTCCTAGCACTGATCCCTGGGGGACACCAGACGAGACGCGGACTTGTCAGATGAGACGCCCTCGACTACCACAGACTGTGTACGATTTTTGAGGAAACAGGCAATCCAGCTATTGACTTCTCCAGTGATGCCATACCATTTCAACTTTTCAACAAGGCGCTGGTGACCAACCTTGTCAAAGGCTTTAGAAAAGTCGAGGACACAGATATCAGATTGGAGGCCTTTCTCCATGTTGATTGCCACATCATTAACAAATTCAAGAAGTTGGGTTTCACAAGATCTGCGATCGCGGAAACCATGCTGAAGTGAATAGAAGATGTTGTTTTGGCTGGCGTGCTTCATCATACTACTGCATATGATGTGCTCCATCAACTTTGACGCAATGCAAGTAAGACTTATCGGTCGATAGTTGGCAGGATCATATTTTTGACCTTTCTTGTAAATTGGTGCCACATTTGCATGTCTCCAGTCTGATGGAACACAGCATTCTTTCAGAGATTCGCTGAAGATACGGGTTAATGGGTCAGCTACAATGTCAGCCAGTTCTTTGAGCACTCTTGGACTAATGCAGTCTGGACCAGCCGCCTTCCCAGGTTGGAGATTTTTAAGCAGCTTTTCAACTCCTGGAGTTGTTATGTTTATCTGTGGTATCGATGGATAAGATTGGTTTTGTTCAGTGATAATCTGGAAGTCGGTTTCTTTGGTAAAAACTGATTGAAACTGGTTGTTGAGAGCTTCAGCTTTCAGCTTGGCATCTGTAATCAGTCTACCGGCAACCTTCAGAGGAGGAATGTTGCTGAAGTCTGATCGTCTATGCTTGACAAAAGTCCAAAACCGTTTCATGCCACTGTATTCACTGTGGTCACCATCTTTGGGGGTGACAGTGTCTTCAACATACCGCCAGTATGAGCGTCTTAGGTCTCGTTGGACCTCCTTCTTGAGTCTGAAGAATCGACATTCATCACGCACTCTGCCATGCTTCTTGCACGCTTTAAATGCTTTGTTTCTCAGTCTGATTTTCCGTTTGAGTTGATACTTATCCATGGTCTTGAGTCTTTAGATTTGGTACGCCTATGTGGGATGAAGGATTCGATCCCCTTTGTAAGACCGTCTCTAAAAAGAACCCAAAGCTGTTCTGTTGATGACAATAGTTCAGCAGCTTTTATCTCACCAGCTAAGTCAGAAACATGCTGACGTAAGCTATTCCAGTCAGCCTTTCTGTAGATTGGTACAAGACGAGGAACTTGCTTTTTACGAGTGGGGTTGATGTCAAATTCTGTAAACACAGCGCAATGGTCAGAGATGCCAGGAAGAACATTGGTCCTACAGATTTGATGAGGACGGTTTGTAATGATCAGGTCCAAAGTGTTTTCACCGCGGGTTGGTTCCTCAACTATCTGTGTTACACCATTATCCGCAGGGCTGTCACTAAACTTGTAGTGGAGATTTACGTAAGATGTCTTGTGCTTGAGGGACTTGTTCTTCCAATCTCAGCCAGGATAGTTGAAATCACCACAGACGAGGATGATACTATTTGCTTTACTCTTGATCTTGGTAATGTCACTAACATGTGGCCGGTAGATTCCACCAACGAAGAAAGATCTGCAACCGGTGATATTAATCTTTACCCAAACAGATTCATCATTATTGGATTCTAAGGTTTCTTCACGGCAACTGATGTAGTCACTATTCACAGCCACAATCACTCCTCCGCCAGATGTATTTGTGACCCTATCGCGTCGGTGAATGGTGAATTGGGAGTTGAAAAATTCAGAATCCGCAACAGAACTATTCAACCACGTTTCTGTACAAATAACAATATCTGGCTTGGTACTATCTAACAAGTTGAAGAAAGGTCCCTTCTTGTTCCCCAGGGATTGGCAGTTTACATTGAGGACTCGAAGTGGGCGACGAGTAACAGCTGGTTTTGGTTTAGGTTTACATGGTGATGATGCTGCCTTAGGCTTGCTGTGAAAGTCATTGGAATTCAAGGAACTGAAGCTCAGACTGCTGCAATTACTGGCGTCATTGTTTGCAAGACAAGAATATCTGTTTTCAGAGCAAAGGCTGTAAAGATCAAAGAGGGTTGAACTATAGTTGGGACCGTTACAAACCATGCAATTCCAAGAGACATCGGATTGGCCGAGGATGTCATACGTAGTGTCTCCAACCGCCTGACAGTCAATATGGTACCAGGTCTCACAGTTTGGTTCTTCACACATAAGTCCTTTCTGGTCCCATGTCACCGGTTCTTTACAAGAGCCACAGAGATAAGCAGTTTCACTTTGATCAAATGAATGGTTACTATATGTTGGTGGTCCAGGGTTACATTCTATATCGCCTGACAGGAGTAAGCATGAAAGATGAAGAAACTTGTGCAATGATCTAAATGGCAAGTTGGTGCAATTCGTAGGCAATTTTTCAAGTTGAGGTATTTTATCGCTTGGTAGATACTAGAGTTGGTGGATTCAATGCAGGTGTTAAGTTTGCAAGTAATGTGGAAGTTCCCTTCGTTAATTTCAAAGAGTTCGTCAATATTCACACATATGATTTGACTGAAGCCGCAGAATCTAACTGGAAGCCATGTTGGATGCAGCTTGTAGTACACTGGATCAGGATTAGCACTTTTTCTAACTAGATGCGAAGTCGTGATGAGGATGAATACAAAGTATGAAGTCAGCATTATTGGTGAAGAGAGGCTGAGCACAGTAGATCAAGATGGCCGACGTTTGGCATGGCATGTACGACGAATAAGTGTATGACTTGGATCTGGTAAATTTGATGCGACAAAAGCAAGATTGAGCAATGCTGATGAAGAGGCTAAGATGTATATATATATATGAATAAAAAGCCGTAGGATGACAAGGACTACGGTCCACAGAAGCTGAGTTTGGGCGTGGCAGAGAACAAAGGAATTTAAAAACTGCTAAGTGTTTATACAATGACACTTGATAAAAAGATAAGTTATCACATCAAAATGGTTGATAAATACATACAGACTAAATCAAAGAATTGGTAAACATCAAAAGATTGACTGGTACACATCAAAATAATATCTGGAGCAGGTACTGGAGGATGGTGATACTGTGTATCCCGCGGCAAATAGCTTGGTATAAAGTTGCAGAATTCCACAGGTACAAAGTTGCAGAATTCCACAGGTCCAATGTAGGCTGACTCCCAGTAGAAAGTTCAAGTCACAAATATCACCAAATTTATCACACACACACACACCAAAATTGCACACCAAAATGTTTAAAAAGTTTTTAAGAGTCAGGATAAAATGTTTAAAAGTCAATATAAGACATTTCAAGTTCACATAAACTGTTAAAAAAGCATGTAAATTGCACAATGAGGAGGGCACGTCTTGACTGGTCTGAAGCCACACACACACAATAAAATCAACATGTTGCGCCCAAGATAAATGTTCATCGAGCATAACCCCAAGGTATTTGAAGACCTTAACTCTTGGAATTACATCATTATTAAGAAATAATCGAACATCAGAAAAGGCTGACGATCTTTGACGTCTGCCAAATAACATAATATTGGTCTTATTAATATTCAGAGTCAACTTATATTTTGTTAGCCATCTAAAAACTTCATCATGACCATCTATCATGTCATTCTGAAGATCACGCGGAGAGGACTTACTAAACATTATCATAGTATCGTCAGCATACATGGTTACTTTATTACCAACTACAGAAAGAGCTGACGGAAGGCTATTGATAAAAATAACAAAAAGAAGAAGTCCCAAAATGGAGCCCTGAGGCACCCCAATGTCAATATTCGCGAACTCTGAAAAATTACCATTGATTTGAGTTGCCTGTTGGCGACCGCTCATATATGACTTAAACCACTTCAGTTCAGTTTTCACCACTCCAGCATTATTCAACTCAGACAGCAGAATCTTGTGGTCGACTGTACTGTGTCGAACGCCTTCTTAAGATCGATAAAAATGGCGCCCGTAACCTTCCCAGCATTCATTTGCTAAGGATATAATCAGACACGTCAAGAACTGCTGTCTGAGTCGAATGTATTGGTCGAAAGCGAGATTGCTGAGGTACAAGATAATCTTTACTTTAGAAACAAGAGGGAGTATCGAGATTGGTCTGTAGTTTGTAATTTCATTGCGATCCCACCCTTGAAAATTGGAATGACTTTGGCCTTTTTCCAAGAGGCTGGTACAACCCTTGCCCTCAGCGACATATTATTAAGGAAGTTGAGCGAGGTGGCTATAACTGAGGATGCTAACTTCAAAAATCTACAGGAAATGCCATCAACTCCAGTAGCTTTGGCGGAAGGCATTAATGTATTTGGTCACAATTTGAAAACATCAACCGTTTCATTAGCATTAGGCAAATCGGTGGTGTTTAAGTTTCCATTTTCAGGAACAAATTCAGTTTCGTGATCATTAAATTTCATTGCTAGATCAGCGCCAACATTAACAAAAAGGTATTAAAATCACCCGCCCAGAGCCTTCTTATCACCAGCAGTTGGCAAGGGATTATTATTTTTATGCATCGACGTATGCCGATACAATGCAGGAAAGGGCCTATTACGGATAAGGCCTACAGAACCAAAGGAGTTGGTCGCCATTCAAAAAGCTGATTGTGACTTTCAAAACTCTCTACATGCGCTTGGGAGCTTATGTGTTAAAATACTTGGTCAGTTTGTCTCATGTTTTATGCACTTTCCTTTCACCCACTCACTGTGCTTTCGCTCTAACCAATTTATCGATATATAAAAAGATGATAGTTATTATTGATATAACGAATTATAAATGAGTGCTGTCATATAGATTTAATCCTTAATTATAATTATGTAATGATCGAAACTTCAACTAAGCACTGCGTCGAAACAAAGATACAAAGGCGGCCAGTCCCAAATTGCGCATCAACCATGGTGTTTCTTATTGATATGACCATGGAGGTATGATATCACAAACATAAAATGGTTATTTAAAGATTTGAAAAACAACGTACCATTTTACCTTCGCAAAATTGTCGTGGCATTACCACTAGGAGGGCTTGGGTTCGTTACGTCTGGACCGACAAGTAAGGACGCCTGATATCCGTGATCGTCTAATAATTTTCTTAAGCTAATAAAATCAGATCCAAGTTGTTGTGCTGTGATGTTAACGTGGAAAAATTCCTGGATTTGATCTGGTTCTGAAAGAAATGCAATAATGTAATTCTTAAAGAAAGGTGTTTCGTACTCTTTGATTTGTTGGCGTTCATATTAGATAATTAGATTTGTATGCTTGTATGAACGTGTGTGTGTCCATTTGGTCTATTTAGCTTGTTCAGTAGCCAATATGTGGAAAAAATCGCCTGCTTTCGCGATACACCTTTATTTCACTCTTATTTTATAACGTGACCACAAATGACATTTGATCTTCGCAAGTGACGTTGACCTTATTATCATATGAAGGTTCTCATTTCATTTTGCAGGTATGGCCCAAGTTTGTTTAGAGTTGGAGTTGAATTTTTCAAATTATGCCAATTTGATGTTTTCATCCAATTTTATAACTCGACCTCATATGACCTTTGACCTTGGTATGTGACCCTTGATCTCATTAAGCTGGTTTCGGATATATGTTCGAACCCTGGGGAAGCCAGATGCTGTTGCATTTGAGCTGTGACATTAAAAACGTTTTCCCAAACTGAAATCCTAGGGTCCTTGATCTTTGGGATCGCGATTGTTAAGAGTAAGTAACATTGCTACATTGCTCGCTGAGTGGGATGACGTTACAGGGGCGGATCATGAATTCTCAATAGGGGGGGGGGTGGCGCCCGTCACTATTCGCTTCTAAAGTTTTCCGGCTCGCTTCGCTCGCCTGGTACCCCAATTTTTTTCAACTCGCTTCGAAATTCTGAAGGGGGGGGGGGCCCGGTTGGGGGTTTTGGGGGGAGTGCCGACGCCTATAATTTTTCAAGCACCAGAGCACCAAAAAACACAACAAAGATAAGTAGCCCCCTGCTCTTTAGAATTTCAAACCGAGTGAAACAAATTGTGTCTACCCGGCGAGCGTAGCGAGCCGGAAAATTTTACAAATTGTGTCGCCAAGGGCGCCCACAAAAGGTCATTTTCCTAGATATACAGGGCGCCCGGCGCCCTGTGCGGCAGAAGGCATTTTCTACATCTACAAGGCGGGGGGCGCACCCGATAAATCCGCCCATGGTATAGTACGATTTGCAAACATTCAAAGGTTGTTATAATTTATATCCCTGAGGCGGTTGACCTTCGAACTCTTGCAGTCAAGGTAGCTCAGGAACATGTAGGGACCGGAAGCAGAATATCAAACCTATTAGAGGAATGTCAAGACTTCCAATGTTTAATCAATTTTTAACGGTCCTTACATGATCAGAAATCTTGAAAGACTGACAATTTTTACCGCCCCAATGATTTCCTCTCGGTAATATATATCTCACCGTTTCCCAATTCCCATCCTGCAATGCGATAACCTTTCTTTGTGGTGTAGTCCAGTAATGTCTGCGCATTGGTCGAATCCCATACACTTCCATTACGAAGAAATACGTTGAAATCGAACAGAATGTCCCATCCAACATCTGCAGCAAATTTGTTGATATTATCCCAGTCGCAAGCTATCGGACAAATGACAGAAAAGGATGTTTGTTCATCCGAATTACTACATTTTTTTAAAAAATTGGCTTGATGGCAAGAGAGTGGAGATGTTTAGTTGTCATACGCAAGAATTGTGTTGTACGTGAAACGCGGAATTTCTTTGTTCGATCAGTCTGTGAACAAATTAATTCCACATTCAACGTACAAACACACACCTTGCGTGTGACATCTAAGCATGTCTAATATGGCACAAGCGCACAGCTTTAAACGAGAATCAAATTGCTGGAACCGCTACTTGCACCGGTCAGGGGAGTTCAATATTATCACTAAAATATTATTGAATAGCTAACCTGTCATGATAAAGTTGGCTCTGTTGTATTGTGGGTCATCAGGAATTCTGACTCGATCATCAGCCTTCCTGGACTCCGTTTGGTTGAAAATCAGGAAGTCTGCATCTGTGCCTCCAATCCTCCAAATCGCCGGTGATAAAGCAATGGCGAGATTCTTCAGTTTTAGAGATCTGTTCTGACAGGAAACATAATCAAATGATGTAAATATTTATATTTCAATTTTACTCGACAAATGATTACTAATAATTCATTTCCAACAACAACAGGGTTGGTCTGGTTGTACTTCATGGCGTGACATTTTATTTAAGGGGAACTGTCTGATGTCTCCCAGATTCTGGTACTCAGGTGTATCATTGAGGGTATAAAATCAAAAGACTTTCCCTTTGGATACTCAAAATCATTTGATATGGCATTTCGTTACCATAGTTGAAGCTATCAAGGCAATCTATGATGGGTCCTTCGGCGAAGCAGCCTCTCCAGATCCAGGGAGACACAATTTTCATTGTTTTACTAGCCTATATCTTGCGACATCCAAGCCACCACAGAAGTTGTACTCGATCTGGATTTAGCTGATGATATAAGGTTACTGTCAACATCAATTTCTTCAGCAAAAACTTAATTGCAGAGCACTGAAGATGTCCCAAATTGTGAACTTTCCAACAGCATTCAGCGTCCATACCCCTGATGGCACCAAACTCGAGAACATCTGCTGATTAAAATATCTTGGGCTCCTTTCCTCAGTACCTGATTTGTTCCGTGATTTCAAATGCAGGAATGCTCAGGCTTCGTTAGCATGTAACAAACCAGAGAAGAAATAGACCAGGAGCAGAATATCGTAGGGTCCTTATTTAAGGAGTTCGTTCATGCCCGCCTACATCTATGATTTGACAGATCGAATCTGTGGTAGAGTGTTACTCCTCTACCACAGACGACAGGTAATTGCATTGCGTTTAAAGCGTGTTTACTTTTGCCTTATTTACAAATTTTATCGTGCTCTAAAACCCTTTCAAATTCAGTTATTCATTCGTTTTATGCCCCAAATGCATGGTTAACATGTTCATGAAACTAATTACACATACCAATGTTGATGTAAATCTCCTAACAACGGCAAAATTGTCGAGGATTTTCCAAACCTATTCTGTACACGGTATGTTGTCAAACTTCACGTGTATTAATAATATCTACGGGGCCGTAAAGGTCATGTCAAACTCTTTTTACACAAGGGAGACTAATCAGTTGTCATGATTGCACATATCCCGAAAATCACTATGTTCAGTTCCAACACCGGATAGGCACTTCGCACAGTACACGTTTCGGAGGAATTTCCAAGGGCATCTCGGGCTACTCCTCAGGACCACAGTGAACATCGTGTAATCAACTGGCTCCTAAAGATATGGACCGCTTCATCAAACTTGTTTACCAGTTTAATAAAAAATAATTCGTACTGATATATTATTAACAATCATTTTTAAATTGAAAAAGAATAAAAAGATGAATGGCGTATTAACCCTTTGCAACTTTCACGGGCCTTTCTGATGGTAACACTTCTATATTTTCACCAATTTGATGAAGTGTTTAAGTGGCGTAATGATTCCCAATAGAGAGAATGTTAAAACCCGGGTCAGTGGTGTGAAAGCGTGTTTATAAACAAACATTCAGATTCTGTGTAGTGAAACGAACAGTTTTCTTTCTTTTTTCAATTACGAAGATTTCATTTTGAAATATCGTGTGTTTTGGAAGTTAACAATGTGTCTACGTGATTTGGTAATAATGACCATACTTGGAAAAAGGGAAATAAGTACCATCAAACCAGATAAAATCGTAGTAATTTTGTATTAACATGCTGTAAAAAGCAATGCAATTACCTATCGTTCTGTTAAGAGGGTATCTCCACTGACCACAGATTCGATCTGTGTAGGAGTGGTATTGAACACTCTATATCAAGTGGGGTCGTGGTCTCAAATTGGTGGTGTAATTTTCAAAGGGGAAATTGAAGGTTACACAGGTGCAAAACTTTTAAAGTTGGAACATTTCCAATGTCCGTTTAGTCATAAGGATTCCAAAAATGTATAGTTGAGGAGAAGGGGGCGGAGGAGGAAGGGGGAGGGATTGCCATGATGATGGATGATGATGAGTGAATAGTAATTTAACATAATTATTTGGAATTAAGGGTCTCGATCCCCAGGGCCTCATTAACGACATACAGCAGTGTACAGCCTGTCTCATAAAAAGTGGTACAATCAGAAAAAAAATGGTTAATATGAAATTTAAATAACAAGTTCACTGCCTACATGGCACTTAAAGAACAAAGACCAGACTTTCCAATTGGTGTTTGTTTCAATCTCATTTGCTTTTGCAATCCAGAGAATGATAATTTATGCGGAACACAAAAATCGTGTTGTGCCACTTTTCGGCATGGCAGAGTTGTTTCCCGCAGTTTACCATGCGTCTTGAAGCTCACAAAAGATTGCAACTTGACAAAGAAACAAAACCAGATTAAAGTAAACAAAGAAGTCTAGTTTTATCGACACAATTTTAATAGTCAAAATTAATAGTCAATGATATACACTCTTCTTTTTTAATAATAAACAATACAAACATTTATTGCACGTCAATGTAATGGCTCTTTGAATATTACAAATGGTATTGTTAAAATCATGCAAGACGGAATGTAATTGCACCAAAATAAACACCTCAAATCAAAACAATTGTTCAGAAGAGATAGCTCTTTGGCATCTTAACTTATTGTTAAAGTCAATAAAAATGAAATTGGCAAGCAAAGTATCCAGGTGGTGTAGGCATGTGGCGTTTCATGCTACTTCAAGACCATAAAAAACTCTCTTCTAACAAAATCGATTACTTGTATGTGTCGATGTTATCCTTTATCTTAAAGCCAGCACACTGATCATAACTTCCACCCTTACACAACTGTTTCGTATATTTTCAGAGTTTCTTTGTGGAAGTCAATCCTTTTAAAGAATCCATCTCTCTTCGAGTGAATAAACTTATGTTAAACTAAGTCTTTCCACGTGTGCACTCAACCCAGAAAATGACACCAAACTAGATTTTTGTGTCCTGCGTAAACTGGAGTTATCTCCCGATTGAAACAAGCATATGAGATGACACAAAAAATACCGGAAAGCCTGGTCTTTTCTCTTTTAATGTGATTACAAACGGACTACTTATGTTGACGTCTAATATTGAAAAAAAAAATCGTTTTGGATTTACCATTTTTTTTGAGAAAGGCTGTATTCGTTGGTTGATATTCAATATGCCTACTTACTTGAAATCAAATTTTTCCAACCATCTCTGATTAGAACCGATTCAATTGCGACAGATAAAAATCTTGGATCAACAACGTGTGATGTCTGTTGGTGTTGATAGAAATAACTCCAGTGTATCCTACCAATATTACATAACGAGATCGGTTTATTGCTCATAATATAGCTAGTTCAACAACGGATACCAAACAATAATTACAACACTATGTACAATTAACCATAAATTATGTAAATAAACTTGCTGCACCTACTCATCAATGCAGGAACCGTGTTCAAGATTATTTAAAGTAAATCCAAACAATATTTTCTGAGTGTATCTACAACCGGCGCACAAGTTTTGGATTGAGATACCCCCCATTTGACATTGGAAGTGGTACGGATATGCGAGGCCCTTAAGACCGGGCCCCACTTCGCGCCTATCCACAGTTTCCTGAGGTTTCCCCCCCGCTTGAAGCATAATTCAGTTTAAGTTCCGCATTGATATTATTTGTTCTCAGACAGCTAAAGGTTTACGGCCAAAATTTAGTTAAGGCCTGCAATTTTCTCAAAATTTTAGGGCCTACCTTAAGAGACAAAATCAGGGGCCGCACATCCCTACCTGTAAAAAATTTGAGGCACCCCCTCCCCATCGAAGTCCTTGCAACTGTTCATCATAAAACTGACATGTTAGCCTAGTGGATTGAGGTTGTGGGGGCTGCGTGAACTCCTTATGGCTAGACTTAGTCACAACATCAAAAATTCGGGAACGCATGACAATGTAATGTACGGTTGCCAGTTCCTAAGTTACTTTAAAGTCTCTTTTATAATTATATTAAGTTGCTTACGTGTGTACAACACACATTTTCTTTTAGTTTTAGATAACGCGTATTCGAACTAAGGTCATCGAAGTTTGATTGACTCGAATCCGTGGTTACAATAACACTCAAACAGGAAATACTTTACTTACAAAGAGTTACCTACTATTGAAAAAATGCCATCTGGCTTTTCCATGTTAAATTAAATGAAAGAGGACAAAAAAGAGTTGCCTGATATTATGTTATTACGCATTGCCTTGACTCCACTGAAATTAACTTTAGTAAAAAAAATTCTTCCAAGAGGACGACTTTGATTGTACGGTACTTCTTGGAAAACTGCATAAGGTCACTTTTATGAAGTACCTCCTGAAGCATATCTGGACCAAAACCACAGATTACAAATTATCACATTTTTGGGTTTGTCAAAAAACAACAAGACATCCTATTGATTTCGTGTAACAACACTTTCAGCTCTGGAGGCCCCCTTGCGAATAATTTTTAATTTGGTAGGAGGTTATTATTTTGACAAGTGAATTGACCACACTTTAAGACTAGGGACAACAAATTGATTGATATGAGGGCATCAGATGCCCCTATTTTGTAATAACTAATATACGGGGAGGCACTCCCATCTTGGACGGTGGACCGCGTATGTAGTGCTGTTAGAACCCCCTTTATCAATCACCGCCCCGCTGTCACCCAGAGGCCCCCCATATATTTTGAAAATGTTACCCAAAGCCCAATTTTTGGAAAATTTTTACCACTGTCACCTATAGACACCTATTTTTTGGGAAATTTTTGAAATTTTCACCCGAAGACCCCCAATT